>JARDWI010000248.1:0-87500 GCA_029378325.1 Elaeagnus macrophylla
TGGGTTAATACTAGGGGTGTTAGTTTTGTTGTTATAAGTTTTAGAGGTATTATATTTGTTATTTTTCATTAAATTTTTCAATGTTATTTTTCCTTAAATTTTTAATGTCAATTGTATTTATTATATATAGAATTAATCTTTAAAATTAGTCAACAAGACATGATATATGTGCTTATTTTAACACTATTGTGTTTCAATTTCACAAAGAAAATAAAGTAGAGAAATAGGAACAATAATAGTATTTGGAGTAAGATATTTGAATCAGAGAACGATTACTCCAATAGAGAACGATTGATTTAAATGTATAAGCGTTAAAAAAAAAAAAAAGAAGCCATTTCAACAAAAACAAGCTAGGCAGTTGTACAATCCTTTAGTAAATTAAAACATTCAAATATATTTATATCGCAGTTGACAAGTTGCACAATATGGAAATGAAAGTATCCCCTTTAAGCAGCAAAACCAGTCTAAATATTTTCATAACACGTTCATGACTTAATCATATATATCAGCTTGGTCAACAACCAAGTTTTTAAAAGTCTACCAAAAAAACCAACAACTCCAAGCAGAAGACTGAAATTGAACAAACTCTCTTTGGCTATAAATACTTGAACATATTCTCTGTTTTTACACATTCAAAATCATAAACACTTCAAATTAAGTTTATACAAAACACAACTCCAACTTCTATATCGCTTTTCTCAAAAAAAGAAACCCCAAAACAAATATAAATTATATATTAAAAAAAAAATGCTTTTCCAAAAGGTGAATAATACCATTTTGATAATTATAGTTATCAGTGTGGTTACATTATTCATGAGCTACAATGGAGTTGAAGCTAGCAGAGTATTGTCTCAGGATTTTGCACGAGCAAATCACATTGAAAAATACACATCATCAATTATTTACGAGAGAGCTAAGAACACAATGTCATGTTGGCTTGAACGCCTAGCTTCTGGACCTAGCCCCAGAGGTCGTGGTCATTAATAAGTTTTTTTTTTTTTATAGAGGATAATAAGATGTAGAATCACTTGTATAATTTATACATATGAAATAAATTATAAATATTTATAATAAATAAAATATTTCTTTATCATTGTCTTAAGTTCGTCTTTATGTGCGTTTCTTTAAGGTATGGAAATACTTGAATGTGTGATGATAAATCTATATCTTTTTAAAAAATTAATTGTTAAAAAAAAGTCAAGGCAAGAAAAAGGAAAAAAAAAAAAAAAAAGAGTAGAACTACAGGAAAAAAAAAAGTTTCAAAAGTAACTTCAACAATTACAAATATGATGGGTAAGTGTACTAAATAATTGGCTTACTCAAAGAATAATTAATGATAATTAATTTACTCAAAATAAAATATTATTATATTCTAAACATTTTTATTCTTTTTATCCTTATTTTTGACAAATTTATAATCATACGTAAAAAGTAGTTCAACTTGTAATGTGGCAACAAGAATTATTTTTCTATTTTAAATTAAAAGTTCAAAATAAATTTTTAAAAAATATTTGATTAAATAGTTATTAAGGTACTTAAATTCAAGTTTTACACAAAGTTACTAAAAGGTACTCATGCTTTATTTTCATTGACACATAAATACTTCTTTATTAATGTGTTCAAACGCAAATAAATTAACACTAATGACTTTGCTTGAGCTACAATGTCTTATTACTCCAAGTGTTAAGGTGTGTTACGGTTACGAGCATAAGTTTGGCATAGGTGTGTTAATGTTACAAGCGTGAGTTTGGTCCCACATTGGTATTTAACTGGTGTGTTTCTAAGCTTATATGCCTCACCACATTGCAAAAACAAGTGATGTTGGGTTGTGGTGAATTAAGCTTTCGTGATTTTCCTTTCCTTCTGTCGCATCTTTTCTTTCGTATTTATACATTTAAAAAAATTAAATGCAAAAAAGAGTCATGCATTATCGAATAGGTGTGTTAAGGTTACAAGCGTGAGTTTAGTCCCACATTGGTATTTGACCGGTGTGTTTCAAAGTTTATATGTCTCACCCACATTGTCTGTTTTTTAACAGGTGACGTTCGGTTGTGGTGAGTTAAGATTTTGTGGTTTTCCTTCCCTTCCGTCGGGTCTTTCCTTTCGTGTTTATACATTTCAAAAAAAAAAAAAACTATAAGAAAGTACAACTCGTGTGTGAGGTCGTTAATTTGCTTACGTGGAATATATAAATATTAAAAAAATACATATGTGTAAAAAAAAAAATAATAAAGCATGGATACTTTCTGTAAAATGAACTTAAACTTGAGTACTTTGAAAGTTGTAAAATGACTAATAATCTTCCCAATTAATAGAAACTAGGTACTTTCTTCGATTATCTTGAAAGTTGACGTGAGGACAACTAAATTAGTTTTACATGAAATAAACATGTATTAAGTTTTTTATTTCAACTTTTTTATCAAGTAACTAGCAAGTACAATATATTATTATACAATAAAATCATATCGAACATCTTTGTTTTTTCTTAGGTAGAGCTCGTTCAAGTCTATCATAAAATCTTGAACAAAATAATAATATTTTACTGTTAGATTACAGCCTAATTAGGACCACTAAAAGTATTATAAATTCATTTTTCTCATCGTTTTGTCAATAATATACAGATCAGTTGATTAATTCACCTCATCAAAGTGCTCATAACGCAAATTAGGGGGTGAGCAAATAATTATATTAATATGTCTAAATTAAGAAATTCGTTCACATTCGCTAGATTCAAATCAGATTGGATTGACATATTTATAGTTGGATCAAATTCAGATTATAAAGTATGTAATATGTTCGAATTATTTTATAATCTGCTGCAATTCGATCAGAACCGAATTACTATTAAAATTATAAATAAATGCATATTTTTTAATATATTATATTTAAATATTATACATACTAAGATTATATTAAATTACTAATTTAACTTAAAAATAAAAATAAATGTTAAATCCTCTATAATAGTTTAATAATATTAAAGAGCATACTTTTTATTATTTTGATTCTCTTATTTGTAATTATAAATAAATAAAAAATTGCTTAATGATGTACCAATTTAAAATTTAAATGTTAATTTATATTGTGTTATATATATAATAATAATTTAAAAATAAGTTATAATCTCAATCCAACTTTATCCAATCCAAAAAATTTGATTTGTTTGAACTTGGATTTGTGTAAATTGAGTACATTATCGGATCAAATTTGGATTATATATCTTCAAATTTGCTTCGGATTGTATCAGATTCGGATTGTTAAAAACAAACGACTTTGATCCGTTGCTCAGCCTTGCCACAAATGACTTTGCCATCAAAACTTCTAAATATGTAGTATTATATGTATAAAGTTATTGTATGCAACAAATGAAGTGTTAATTATTGATCAAATATAAAGTTTAAGATGTATAATAATGAAGTAATTATAAAAATATATACTAATAATAGCCAATTAAATTATATTATATATAGATGCATTAATAAAAATTATTTTTTTCTAAATATAGAACGTGTAAAAAGATTAGTCAAATTATAGTGTTTTCCTTAATTGGGAACACTTTTTATTTTTAATAATGAACTAAACTAGGAAATTAATCTTACATATACATACTTACCGTACTCTTTTTCCATTTGTTAAAAGGAAAATAGGCTGAGATAATCCCCTATATAACAAAATTTTAATATAACCCCCTTATTTGATTTTTATCATTTATTATCAAAAATACCCATTTACATAAAAAATAATAAATCTCTTTAAAAATATTAAAAATAATAGAAAATTAAAAAATAATGAAAGAAGAAATACAAGACATTTCAGGATTTTTTTTACAAGAAATGATATTTAGCAAAAAAAATTTTGAAGATAAACAAAAATTAAAACTAAATCTTAATGAAGGAGATGGATTTAAAGAAGAATCATTATCTAAAATAAGAAAATTATTTCAAAGAAAAGATATAATATATTATGGCATTAGTAATAAAAAAATGAGTACTACTATAGCAGATGTAAAAGGAAGATTTAACATACCATTAATTGATAAAGAAACAATTATGAAAAAAATTATCAAAAATTTCTGAGAAAGATAGAGAAAAAATTGGGTATATCTATTTAGGAGGTATAAAACTTTTTATTAAAAGTACATTTAGAAAATGAATAGATACACTAATTAAGTTAGTATTATTAGATAATAGAATAACAAACAGAAAAGATGTGTTATTAGAAATGATTAATGAATATTTAGGATATCAAAAATTAAAATTTACAGTATACCCTATATTTGCTATTAACATCCACGATAAAAATTTAAACTAAGTACTAAGTTTAACTTATGACTTTGAACGAAAAAATCTAATGAAAGATAAAAATCACTCATTTTTAATACGTTATTTAGTAGGATATTCATTAATAAATAGTCACAATAGTTCAATATATAGACAAAATGAATTTATAAAAATAGACAAAACTTTCAAAGAAATAGGACAAGTAATAAAGAAACTAGAAATATTAACAGAATATAAAGTATCTGATAAATGAAATTTAGATATTAAATAAAAATCTCTTATACCAATAAAAAAAGATGATGTACGAAGAATTAGATTTATAGATACTCAAGCTGAAGTCAGTAAAAGAAATAGAGAAATACAAGAACTAAAAGAAGAAATTGAAGAAGTAAAAGAACTGATCTACATAATAAAATAATTATGATAAAAGATGAACTATTAGAAATACAATTAGAAGAAAATGGTAGTTTAACAAGCGTATGTAAAAACCAAATATCAATAACCAAAGCTTTAATTCTTATAGCAGAAAAAATAGATACCACAGATGAAATAAATATTTAAAATATACAAGAATTAAAAGGAATATAGTTAGAGATGTATAAAAAAATTATAGAATTAAAAAATGATGCTAATAACATACCAAGAGAAAATATATTAAAATTCTATCCATTAAAAGGATTAAAAGAGGAACCTCCTAGAAGATCTGATGCTTTAATACCTAAGAATGATATAAAAAAAATGAAAAATATAAAGAAATAAAAGCAATTTAATAGAATATAGAAAAAATTTAGAAGAATAATTTATGAATCCTAAGAATAAGAATATAGGAAAAATAATTAGTTTGTTAACTTTAACAAATGAAGAATTAGAAATATATTATGAAAAAAAAACTTTGCACAAATAAAGAAGAAGATGATATAATTAGTAAAAGTAAATCTAAACAAGAAAATTATAATCCAAAGAATTCATATGGAATCTGTATCAATACCAAGAACAAAACTAGAAAGATCAATTCCAAGAAGAGAAGAAACATCTGACCCACATAGGAAAAATAAAAATAGACAAAGACCAGAAGAAATTGAACCAATAAATAGAAAAAGACAAAAACATAAAATGGAAGAAGAATTATATTGGATACTAGAGGTAGTATTCCACTAGAATATAGACCACATGAAAATTATAAATCTGATATTCTAAATTTAGATTGCATAAGAGATAAAAAAAAAAAGCCTTAGATGAATGGGCTAGTAGAATGAGCGTAATTATACAAACTTCTACTACCACACAAACAAACCCTTCAACTTGTAGAGTCTTAATAACTCATAAAATGACAAAAAATGTAAAGTTTGGTTTTCAAACTTAACTGAACAACAATATTTAAGAATGCAAGGAAATTCAACAACAGGAAGTAATTACTTAAATATTGTAGTAAATGAAATATATAAATAATTTATTGGAGAATGTAAAGGTAAAAATATTAAAGAGTCTAGTGAAAATGAAATAAACAAAGCTAAATAACATTTAACAAATATGAAAATATACAACATGTGTTACATAGATTCTTTTATATGTGAATATGAAATTTATTATCGATTTTGGTAGAACTTCCTCGAACGATCTACCCCTGCCTAAACTCCAGTCACTGTGTTTCAAATTTTTTGCATCCAAGATCTCTCGGGAGTATTATCACGAGACCTGCGACCGTGTTGGTGGTTCTGGCTGGTAGATTCAGATTGCCTATGGAAAAACCATCAAACTTACTGCGGTGAGACAAGAAACCAAAAGTCCTATCAAGTACAGATGAAGTTGGGCACAATCTTCAGACAATTTTCCTAGGCTTAAAAAAAAAAAAAAAAAAGAAGAGAGAGAGAGAGAGAGTAAAAAGATAGAATTTTAATCCAGAGCTTTGTTGAAGCAGAGGTCATTGTCAAGAGTGTTTTTCAAAAACCACAAATTGTTGACTAAAGAAAGAAATGATGAATAAAATTAGTAGATGCCTGACCTAATTATAAGAGTGCATGTTTGATCTCAATCGTCCATCCATTCATCCTATCCAAAAGTCCAGATATAAAGGAGATCAACCAAAATCTGGCCATATACTTGATAGATTTGGGGATCAAAATGTTCGTGTTGAGTTGACTTTTTTTGGTAAACTTTGACCGTCCATAAATTTTTAACCAAGAGCTTGATTGAGACACGAAAATAGCAGTTAAAAAAATTTAAAACATCAAGATTGTGAATTGTTGATACTAGCTACATGTTTCATTCAAGACATCCCCGATATATATTCATTATCTCTACCATACCGAGGTGAAAAATTGAGGCCACCTATCCCGCTAAAAGTAGCCTAGGTAGCCTAGAGGCCTTGTGTTATAAAAGTAAAATTACTAATGTATGTTACATCCTTTGATTGACGTTGATCCACATGGCCTTTGAATAGCCAAAAAAGTACAATTAATGCACGGTCAACAAAGGCTTGAATTTAAAAGAATAACATAAGGTAAATATTCATTAACTTAAATAAAATGAATGTATTAATAATTTAATATTTTCATTTATGAAAGATCATTAATATATTTATTAATGATATATCATTCAATTTATTATGTAATAAGGCAATATTATCAAATTATCCCTAATCCAAGCCAATAAATAGGCCCATCCATTCATCTTTCAAGATTACAATTTTCTAGTACAATTTCATATCCTATTTGACTTTCTTCAGTTAAATCTTTTGAGAATTGACTTAAATATTAGAATAGGTACGACTTCTCCTTTGTTGTTCCTTTTGATTGCTTGCTAGTGCATTTCAGGTCAATGTGACAAGAGTACAGTGAATACAAAAATTAGCTTCAATGCAACCAAATCACAATTAATTCATGTTTGAATTAAAAGCACATGCACCAATTTCCAACAAGTTAGTTATGAGTTATGTTACACATACAAACCAAACCACAACACTTAAAAATACATATGTTCTTCCCAAATTGTTAACTCACAATAATGCAATTACTACTGCATGGTTTTTCATATATGATCAACACCATACACAACATAAAGAGTTTCTGCTGAAGATGCATCCAGAAATGATCTGTCAGAAAATGGAAAATGGAAAATGGAAGAACCTCCAACCATTATGCTCCATCAAACCAAATAGTGAAAATGAGATATGGAATTACTACTGCATGAAAGGATTTAAACTATCAAAAAAGAATGATCAATAAAATAATTAAAAAACAATTACTATTATGCCATGATTATATGAATAAAGATGGGTAAAGGTTTTTAAATCCTATAATTCTTTAAGAGATACACCTTAATCCTCTATTTTTTAAAAACTAAAATCTGAGTAATAAGTTTAATATTGAAACATATATACTTTGCACATACATAATTATTTAAAAAATTGGAGAATTAATTCATTTTTTAAAATCGTTATGACACGTGATACAACATAATAAGCATAAGTAAAAAAGTGAGTGCAAGTTTGTATATATCTACTTAGCATTCCTCAAGCTAATAGAACATAATTGCATAAGTCTTTTCTTTTTAATGGGAATTAGAAAAATGAAAGGATTAATTTAAGTTATCAAACATGACACAGAAAGAAAAAATAATATGAAATTGCAATACTTACATTGTTTTCTAGATTTATCATAATTTATTTTTAAGGGCAAGATCAATAGTCCCAATTTTTTAAATGATTTATTTATCTACTTTATTACAAAATTGAGAACTATAACTAACAAAAAAAAAACATTTATTCCCTAAAATTTCAACTCTTGAAATAAAAGAATGTAATAAATTGTGTAAAATAAAGGAGCCCCGATCCAATCCCTTATTTTTATTATTTAACAAAAATGAATGTAAAGAAACCAATGAGAATTATTTTACATAATGACTGTGGAATTAAGTCAAAATCAAATAAATATTCTTTAAACTTATTTGGATGGAAAACAACTAAAGAAATTACGAACTATTGGAATTTTTGTTGTTGTTCTTGTTGTTGATAATTACTCACTATTAGAATTGGTACGTACAAACATAAAAAAAATTAATAAAAAAAAAATCCTGTGAGAAACATATAAATAATTGGAATAATATGAAGCTCAGTTCATATAAAACTTACCAAAGAGATGAGCTTTTATAGATCATATGACTGAATGCCTTTGCTTTTGGCTCTGATCAACACTTAGCAAGCCAATTTTGAGAGTGTTCATATAACTATTAAAATAAAGAAGGAATATCAACGTCAAATGTTATTTATTAAAATATAAATAGAATATATTAGTGAGGAGATTAGTTGTTATGTATCCACTCTATTATCACTAATCCACTATTTAAAAATTGTGACTATATATGTAAATTGAAAAGAATCTTAATAAAAATATAAAAAGCATACCGTTGTATCACAATCACAATCATATTCACAATCCCTAAACATATCGATGTCTCCATGGATCCAAGAAACATCAATATCTTGTGCAGGCACTGTTTCATCATCATTAGCATCTAGCTGAGTTGTTATCTGCTGCAGTCTCTCTAAATTTGAATGACTTTGGAGCAGCACTCCCTCATCAGATATTTTCAACTCGATGTTGCAGTCTTTCACATTCAAAGTCTTTAAGGATGGTATTTTGACGCAACACCAATGATCATTTCTAGAGCAAAAGCTTCCCAGACTTGATAGAGATAGGAGTTCCAAATACCGCAATTCCCCAAAGACAATCTCAATACTATTAATATTATTACCATAATCATAGTCTCCATCACTGCTTTCCAAGATTACTCTCATTCTTTTACAATCATCAACTGTCATGCTTTTGAGTTGGGTTAAGCCTCTAGCAACTGGATATGTTACTAAATATTCTAATCCCTGACAACTAAATACGATCAAATTTGTCAGATTGCGGAAGGATATTGCAGAGGATACTATGTTCTTTAATCTGTCACAGCGGGATACTAGCAGATGTTCCAGATTTGGTAAAAATAGGAGTACTGTTGATGCAGGTTGAGAGTTTTCCTTCCATAAATTTATCAGCCAAGGCATTCTGGAAATACATAATGCTTTTAGATGTAAGAGGGTCCCAAAGGTGTGCTCTGATATTGATCCCCCACCTTGATTATCATTAACAAATTCTTGTTCAATATCATCAACCACAAATATTTCTGAAAATGTAGCTCTGTGCAGACATAGTCCTTCAAAACTACTGTGGAAATACCGAAAGCAGTTGGAGAGAAAAATATTGGAAGAGTTGACGCTGTTACAATCAAACCGCAAATCTTTCACTCTGCTCAAGTAACTTGCTGTAACTGAATCATTGCACACCTCCATAGCAGCACTCAAGGTCAACCTTTTCAAGTTAGGGAACGAATCCTGAAATATTAATACATAATATCACGTCGACTACGTTAATTCTATTATATCTTTTACTCATCTCGCATTTAATTCCAAATTTTGAATGCAATAAAATAATTTGGCACTGACATATTTCACAAACATCAAGTTATATATTTTTACGTATTTATTTCGTTGATTTGATTTGCATTTTAAGAAATTTGTCACAACCTTTAATATATACAATTCAATACAATAAGGATCTGCACTTAAATTAACTATTGCCTAAAAACTTCAAAAGTTATACTAGTTATACTCTTATGTACCTTATCAATTATATAATTAGTTAGCTAGCAAGGAAATAAAATAAATAAGGATCTTTCCTTCTAATAAATTGGTAAAGATTATTAATCTTACTAACCTTTTCAATTAGAAAGAGAGGTCGTTTCATTGGAGTGCATAGATTATCCGTTTTGCACTTTTCTTGGGAGCTTGAGTGTTCTTTGGCCAAAATCTGCACTATGTTATTGTTGAGTCCCAACACTTTCAAACGTGTGAGTGATGGCCATTTGGAACAGTGCATTCCTCCATAAAAACTCCTAAGTTGGGGCAGATAAATAAATTTGACAAATTTTACTTTTGGGAACTCAAACATAATAAACTGATTTGTTTCTTGTTCCTCTTCCTTCTTCAAGATTTCCTCTAGTTTCTCACAATGCTCTACAACCAAGTGTTCTAGTATTTGAAGACTTCCAACCAAGGAACCTGGAATAACATTCTTCAAATTCGGACAATGCCTTATTTCTATAGAATTTAGATTTGATAAAAATGCATGATGATATTTGACAAATGTTTCAACACTTTGGCAATGCTCAATCTCGACTTCTTTGAGTGCACAAAAGGAGTTGGGAGGGAGTTTGTTGTGCCATATCATTGTCACTTTATTCAAACCGCTAATCTCCAAATACTCCAAGTTTGGAAATTGTACCTGTTAGACATTCATTTATAATTGGACTTAATTATATATTGTTGACGAAAGCTTCCCAACTCAAGTATACAAAGTCAAGACATATAATGTATTTTTAATTGTTAAACAATATTAGAGATTATAACAGTATAATTTATGTCAGCCATGTATAATTGGTTATGAAGTCAGATTTTATTTTACGATATAAAAAATGTATGGTTACGTAAATTTTTTTTTTTATATTCTAACACATATTGCTCTATAGTTTGTCAACCATCACATATTTCAATCTTACGTAGTTCAGTCACACAAAAATACACTGATATGAAATATTTTAATAAATTTATTCAATATATGACTGAATTATGTAAGTTTGTACAATATTGGTTGACAATCTGTATAATATAGTTAAATCGATAAAATTGATGATAAATTAATTTATGTTTAAATGTGTAATTTGTTTTACTTATTTTTCTTAACTATCAAACTAAATTTATTATATTTTTTTTAAAATCATTATTTAATTTTCTTTTTGTATTTCTTTACATTTTAAAACTAACAAAATTATTTTTATTTAAGATGAAAAAAATGTTTAAATGTGTAATTTGTTTTACTTATTTTTCTAAACTATCGAACTAAATTTATTATAATTTTTTTTAAATCAATATTTAATTTTATTTTTGTATTTCATTACATTTTAAAATAACAAAATTATTTTTATTTAAGATGAAAAAAAAGTCCGTGAATTTATAATTGAATTTAAAACAGATTATCATACATTTTGGTCAAACTTGATGTCACTAACATAAGTTTCATATCACTCACTGACTTCATATCCCTGTTTATCACATCATTACAATATTTTGTCTATAAGCAAATGACATGGCTATAATTTCTACAGAGCTGTTTTTTTTGTTATAACTATTTTATGAAAGGGTGGTTGCCGGCTTGCCGCAACAAACTTACAAAAATATGTTCATCCCTGGTCTAATTTGTTTTATCACAAAAAAAAAAAAAAAAAAAAAGGTCAAATTTGTATTATAAGGCTTAATATCAAATGGTGATAGTACTGCTATATTTACTGTTAAATTTTCAACAACAATAATATTTTTAAAATTATATAGTAATGATATTGCAATAATCAATCATGTTTTAGAAAATGACATAATTATATTTTAAGGTTGGGGAAACAGTATATCCCTATGCTAATGAAATTGTTAAAATTTATGATTTTTTTATCTGAAATTAATGATTATTAAAATAAAATAAAATATATGTTTTAAGTTTTATCTTTTGATTACCCTCCTTCCAAACCCAACTAAGTCCTTTTTTGTGTGTGCTAATTATCCACTTTTGCAAATACAACGAAATAAGTTACATGTCAAAATTAATTGATTATTTAATAGGAAAATTACCAAAAATAGCACCCCCTAAAAATTATAATAACAAAACTAGCACCCCTGTGTTCAATTAAAATTGAACGACGATAATTTAGACTCGTTCAATATTGAACGTTCAATATTATCCGTTCAATTAGAATTGAATGACGACAATTAGACCTATTTAATATTGAACGTTCAATATTTTACGTTCAAATTGAATATTGAACGTTCAATATTAAACGTTCAATTTTAATTGAACACAGGGGTGCTAGTTTTGTTATTATAATTTTTAGGGGGTGTTAGTTTTGTTATTTTCCCTATTTAATAAGAACTTAGAAAAAATAGGATAAATATAATCGATCAAAATTATTCTAATAGAACAAGTATTATACAAGAAAAATATAGAAATTAAAATGATAGAAATTCTAGAAGTAAATGAATTAATTAAATATGCTATATAAATATGATCATGAACGTGAAATAAGAAACATACCTTTCCACTAAAAAGTTTTATTTGATCAACATCTCTCTCTTTAATAATCTTGCTGGAATCTTGGTTCCTTTGTGATAAGTTATTTGTCCTCATTGATGCATCATCAACAGTGTTGCCTTTGCGGTAGAAACCCACAAGCTTTGGAAGATCTTTCAAAGTCAACCTTTTCAATTTATTAAATTCAATGATAACAACGGCTTTGTTTCTCAAGTAATCATCATCTTCTTTTTCTCGTCCAACTATCTCTTCCATTATATTGCAATCCACCACTTCTATCTCTTCGAGTTGTGATAGGCACTTAGCAATGGAAAAAGACAGGAGTGTCTTCAAGTTGGGGCAATTTTGAACTTTTATACATTTTAAGCTTTTGAAAGGCACATAGTTAACTTGGTCAGGGCAAAGACATTCTATGCTAGAAAGGTTTTTAAGAAATAGTGACTCGAAGATAGGAAAGGTCTGAATATCAGAGCATCTAGATCCAAAGGAGGGTATGACATATCTAATTTTTGGATTATTTTGAATGTGGAGATGCTTCAACTTTTGAAAACTTTCATAGTCTAATTGACTGAATATGTTATCAACATCCTCCATCTCATCCAAATAAAAGCTTTCAGATTTTTTTAGCAGCCTTTTAAGACCATTGTCCAGTTGACCACTTCCAACAAGCTTGAGTTTCAACACATTATTTGAGGTTTCCTTAGACACATCGTTCCAATCCCATGTATCACCGATGAGTATCTTGAAGTTCTCTAACTTATTGGAGAACAAGTCCTTCGGAAGAAGAGAAGCATTCGGAATATGAATCTCCAATGTGGCTAGATGAGATACCTTCTTCAGCTCAGAAAGTTTAGCATTACCTTCAGTCTCCCATTTGTTAAAACTATTTCTCATTTTCAACTCTTCTAGTGACGTCAAGCTTGATAGAACATCAGGAACTATCATTTCAAGTTCAGAACAGTAACTCAAATCCAACAACCTTAGATGAGTTAATTGAGCTATTTCTTTTGGTAGTTGTTTAAATCTAGATTTTAATAAGCTAAGAATTTCAAGGTTCTTTAGTTGTCCAACTAAAGAGATGTCTTCTAATTTAGATTGATCCAAACACAAAGTTTTAAGATTTGTGAGGTCAACAAAGGATGAAGGTAAGGACTTCATGTTGAATTTAGTTAAATCTAACACTTTGAGTGCCGTCATTTTTTTGAAGAAGTTGCTTGAGATTGAGTGTTGGCCAATATTATGTTGATGAAAATGAAAAAAATTTAGCTTTGGGCATTCCAAGCTTTGGTTATGAAACCCACAAAAAGTATCAAGCGAAAACAAAGACATAATAGTGCAATGTTTCAAAAAATTATTATCTGGCCATTCTTTTAACTCTTGCCCTTGTTGCTTGGATAAGATATTCTCATCTCTGCCATTAAATATTGAAATACCAACATCTCTTACAAGATCATGCAACTTGATTATCTCGTTACTGTCACCATAAAGGAACAAATCATCATCAAGGAACAAACATGAGTCTTTAATTTTATCCACCAGTGTATGTAATTTATCTCGTACTTCTTCCACTGTTTGAGTGTTATTACTAAATAAACCCATGCCAAAACAATATTTCACCAGATCACTAAGAAAAATGTTACTGGTTGAAAGAGCACAGCAGAACAAGAATAACTTTTTGGCATCATCGTCATCTAACTGCTTGTAACTCCATTCTATGCCCAATAATGCTTTTTTTTCCGTATTACCAAAATTCTTTAGACGTCTCCAAGCATTTCTCCATACACGTATATCATTCTTTTTTTTCAAAGTTGCTGCAACTGTAACAACTAAGACAGGCAACCCACCGCATCTGTTAGCAACTTCAATTGCTACCCTTTCTATTTTGGAGTCTTGAACAACATCACCTGCTACCTTTGCAAATAGACGCCACGTTTCTTCTTCATCTAAAGTTTCAAGATGAAAGTCTTTTTGAGTACACATCTTAGGTGATGAAAATACTTGTCGTCTTCTAGATGTCATCATTATTTTGCACATCTCAGAATGAAGCCCAACTTTCTCCAAATCAATTTCTTCCAATACATCATCTAAAATCACCAAAACCTTATTGCTTTTTATCCTATCAAACAAACGATCAGCCCTTTTGCCTGTAGTTTCATCTTCAGAAAACTGCAAACCTAAATTTTGAGCAATTTCTTTTTGAAGCTTTTCTTTTTTTGGATTCTGTTTCACGTCTAGAACTAGAACTACATCATCAAATAACTTGAGTTTTTTAGCCTCCCTTGCCACCTCTTGGGCAAGTGTGGTCTTACCTACACCACCGATTCCGTACACCCCAATTAAGTTCATTTTAACATTTTCGAATTCTTTTAAGATTTTCTTCACAAGTGAAATTCTTGAAGTAAGAGGCTCATAATCTCTTGTTGGAGTGATCAATCTCTCTTGTGTGGGAGCATCGTACGAAACACTATTGGAAAACTTTTCTTTTTGGACTAACAATTCAACAATTCTCTCAACTAATGTTGTTGCTTTCTTACTTCGTTGATATCGAGCCTTCACAGTAGTGCACTTTGCTTTGGCTTTGCAGTCTTCTTCCAACAATTTGTTTGCTTCTATACTGATCTCGGCAACTTTTTTCATCCATCCTTCCACTATATGAAGGATCCTTTTACCCTTTCTCTTCTCACTATCTACAACCATCTCAACATCATCACTTTCATTACTTAAAACATCAACTTTACTCTTCAGATATTCAAGGTTGTTTTCATAATTAACCACATACTTCACTTGGCGTTTGACTGGCCCAATTGTATATTCTATAATTTTTCCACCAATACACTCCATGCTACACGAGGGACAAATAATTAGAAGGAATTTAGGAACTAAATTCACAAACTTGACTCAAACTTAATATCTAATGAATAAAAATGAATCAAATATATAATTCCTCCAACTAAAGAGAAAAATTAATTTACCTTGCCTTCTTCTCCGTTTCAGATATCAAGCTCTTCGAATTCTTTGACTCCCAAAAATTCCTTCCCAAGTTAAAACATGAACAATGGTCTAGTAAAACACAGCACTATGTTAGTTTGAAAGGTTCCTTTTGCAATTTAAACCTACCTATAATACAGTCTAAAGTCCAATATTATATTATTGTAATCCTACATAATAGTTTAGTTTCCGGTTCAATTACGTATGTTTGAAAAAAATAGCTATGAATTGAACTAAGTGGCGAAGGGAGGGGTGATTGAGTTGGGCTAGGGCCCCACGTCTAGATAAAATTTTACTATTGCAATAAAATTTAGATATTTTATATGAAGTGGTTGACGCCTTGAAGGTTCATTTTTGGATTAAAATAAGGGGAGAGTGATTAAACAGGTAATATACTTATTCTAAAAATAATAATTAGGTACTATAAAAAAAATTTAGTTTAATTATATGTCATAATTATTTTCATACATATAATTTATTTTAAATTACTAGAAAAAAAATGTTTATTTTTCTTTAAACGTAAATGAGCCTATAATTTCAACTAATAAAAGAAAATGAGTATATGTTTTTTTATTAAAAGGAGTTAAAAATAAAATCAACTAAGTAACCGAGTTATTTATGCACAGTAGATAACATTTTCAAAATTATAAATATATAATAAAAAGTAGTAACATTATGTTATAAAATGTAAAATAAAAAATATTAGGGTATTGTGTTGATTGATTCTAATAAGTTTTTGGAACAGATCTAATAAATTTGATTTGTTTCTACCGAAGCTGAAGCTAAAGGAGAAAGCATTTTGGAAGCTTCACTTTATAAGAGTTCTTAAGGGTACCTTAGCTTGTGCTTTTGTTTGTGGTGTAAGCTGCCCTTTCGCTACAGCGTGTACCAAACAAAAATAAGGGATATTTAATACTTATTGACCCACTCCTCTTTTTAAGACTCCCTACATGTTGCTGCTAGCAACTAAAGCTAAATAGGAGAATAAGAGATTTATAAGAGATTTTACTAATTTTATTTTAATATGTACACTATTTGTATTTGTTTATGTATATAGGGGTCATGTTCGAATAAGAATAATAGAAAGGGTTAAGTTAGCCTATTTTACAAAAACTTATGAAATAATGATTAAATAATCAAAACTGGACTCATTTAGAAATCAAAATTTTAATTTCTAATTAAGATAATGTATTTGTTATCTTTTCTTGTATAAAGAATTAATTTTAATTAAAAACATTAAAGTTAGAAAAAATATATATGATCAAAATAACTATGTGCAATTTGTAATAGTTTTAACTTTATAAAAAACAAAAATGAAAGTTGTGAAAAAAAGATTAAATAATCCAAGCCGGAGTTTTGAAATTACAATTTTTAATTTCTAAATCAACATGTTTGTTATGTATCAATAAATAAATAATTAATTTTAAATAAAAACGTCGAAGAGTTTAGAAGACGTATGAACAAAATAACTATATAATTTATAAAAAGCGAAATTATGAAAGGATGATTAAATAAATCTAATTGAAGTATTTTAAAATTTTAGTTTTAATTCTTAAATAAGTCATTACGTTTTGTTATTTATTATTTTACAAAGAATGATATTATTAAACATTAAAAAGGAAAGTTACGAAGAGGTGAGTAAATGTTAAAAATTAAAATCTTCTATAATTCTAGCTTTTACTCTTAATTGACCAATCAGTAGACAACCAAAATTTTAGAATAAAAATCGACAAATTATTTTTTGACCGATCAATTTTTTAGGAATTAAGAAAGTCAATTAGTAAATATGAAAAACATTATAATATTTTTCCAATGAACTTGCAAACTTAGACATTTAGAATAGTTATAATGTTAAGCAGTCTGGTTTAGTTAAAGAAAGTGTACAAGAGAATATAAGTTTGTAATTATTAGAGAATATAAGTACACGTAGGATGTAATTATAAGTTTGTAATTATATATAGCAGTCTTAGCAAAAAACAGTTCATTAAGAAATAAAAGATTTAATTTTTAGCTTCTTCTCTCTTCTCTAATTTTGTTTCATCTTCTTGCTTTTTTGATGTTTTACATGGTATCAAAACCCCAATGGCTCAAACTAATGCTTCCGTGAGATTTAATGGAGGTTCATTGCCTTCATCAAGTTCGGTTTTCTTAAATTGTTCTTTGGCTAGCATATCGAACAATATTTTTTCTCCCAAATGTACTTCATTTGGACTAAGGGTGAAGAACACTTCAACTACTTTTAAAAAAAAAGCTCATCTACATTCAAAAAAAAAAAAATCATTTTAAAGACTCCTTATCAGGTCCAGAGAATTATGGCTACACTAAATGCTAAATAAGGGAATTATGCTCTACTGGCTCTAGTCCTTCTGATCAATCCTCTTATCACATACCTAGTATCTCTCCTCATATACATGTTGCAAGTTCTCAGTCTTTGTCTTCTATGCACACCATTTCAAACCAACAGGTACCTACACCATCACCTCATATGCCCGTTGATCAGTCACCTACAATGCCTAATGCTCAGTCATCTCAAATACCTGTCGGTCAGACAGCTCATCCACCCATTAAGCAGTCCCTATCTCCCATGCCTAGTTCTCAGTTTAGCTTCTTTTTCGTCTGCCATTGGTGTTGCCTTGTGCAGTGATATGTTTATATCACCTACTGCTAATATTCTTCCTCTTTTGGCTGATGAGTCCATCACTACTCTTTTGCCCGATCAGTCCATCACTACTCTTTTGCCCGATGCTACTACTAATATACCCAATGCATAATTTCATTCTAATGGTATTCAACTCACAGTTGATTTACCTTCTCTCAGCTCTAATATTCATCGACCTCCCCCACCTACTAATACTCACCATATGCTCACACGGGCAAAGCTAGTTGTTTACAAACCTAAGGTTAACATGGCAATGACAATTTTACCTAAACCATCCTCAGTCAAGGAGGCTCTCCAAGCTAATGAATGTCATTGTGCAATGCAAAGTGAATATAATTCTCTTCTTAGTAATGGTGCTTGGGACTTGGTGTCACCTCCTGCTGGTTGCAAGATTATTGGTCACAAGTGGGTGTTTAGAACCAAATTCTAGGCTGATTGTTCTCTTGATAAATACAAAGCTAGAGTTGTTGCTAAGGGCTTTCAACAGACAGAGGGTGTTGATTATACAAAAACTTTCAGTCCAGTTGTCAAACCTACTACCATACGAATTGTACTTAGCTTAGCTCTTTCTCAAGGATGGTGTGTTCGCCATTTGGATGTCAACACGGCTTTTCTGAATGATGATATTTAGGAAGAAGTCTACATGTCTCAACCTGAAGGTTTTGTAAGTCCTCAACATCCTACTTTTGTTTGCAAGCTCAAAAAGGCTATCTATGGACTTAAGCAACCCCTAGAGCTTGGTATCTTAAGTTGAGTAGTTGTTTACATCAATTGGATTTTCATAGCTCTAATGTTGATGCTTCTATGATGATATATAATCAGAATGGCGTTTTTGCAGTACGACTAATCTATGTTGATGATATACTTGTTACAAGAAACAATGACTCTTTCATTACTGATTTGATTGCTAAGCTTAACTCAGTATTCACTCTTAAGGATCTTGGTGTTTTGAGTTTCTTCTTGGGGGTTGAAGTTACTCATACAACTGATGGCTTACACTTAAGTTAGTCTAAAAATATGTTAAGGATCTTTTGGAAAAAGTTCAGTTGCATAAGACCAAGGCTTTCTCTACTCCTATGGTTGCAGGTCAACAACTTTCTCAAGCTTCAGGTGATATACTGCCCAGTCCATCTCTTTATCGGACTGTGGTAGGGGCATTGCAATATTGCATTCTTACTAGACCTGAGATAAGTTTTTCAGTGAACAAACTATGCCAGTTTCTTCAATAGCCAACTTTAACTCATTGGATTGCTGCTAAGAGACTTCTTAGCTACCTCAAGGGTTCTACTGATTATAGCATTATGTTGCATAAGTCATCCAGTTTGAGTTTAATTGCATACACTGATGCAGATTGGGCATCGAGTAGTGATGATCGTCGCTCTACTAGTAGTTCGAGCATTTACTTGGGTCATTCCTTGATCTCTTGGCATTCAGGGAAGCAAAAGATCGTGTCTCGCTCTTCAACTGAGGCTGAGTTTCGAGCATTAGCACATGCTGTCTATGAACTCATGTGCATACAGAAAGTTTTGACAGAACTGAAAGTTATGGTGCATACAATTCCAGTTGTTTATTGTGATAATGTAGGAGCTTGATACATTGCTAAACATCCTATCTTTCATGCTAGAACAAAGCATGTTGAGATTGATTTCTATTTTATTCGTGAGAAGTTGTTGGCTGGAACACTTCAAGTTGAGTTTACACCATCTCAAGAGCAAATAGCAGATGTAATGACAAAGGCCTTAGCTAGTTCAAGATTTGTTGAGCTGAGGATGTTAGATCAATATTAAGTTGCATGCTGTTAGTGTGAGTGGGTTGTTGTGAGTTTGTTATAAGGTTGTTGTGCCTTGTCACCCTTGCCACCAAGTCTATTAGACTCGTATAACCATGTTGTATATATATAGTGCTAGCATGCAAATGAATGAATATACTGAAAACCAAGAGTGACCTTTCTAACTGTTCTCTTCTTCTTCTACGTTCTTTCCTCTCATCCTTAATGTTCTTAATTTTTCATAATTGCATTCAAAGAATTAAAATTGAATAAGCGAATTGGCTTAAAGAACATAATGAAATTCTTAAGTACCTTATTCAACAGTTCCAATAATTGTTCAAGTCTTCTTGTTTTCCTGAAGATCTTGAAGGGATGATCCAACCTGCAATTATATCAAAATAACAGAACATAAGACTAGAAAGCCATTCCAACGGATATCGAGATAAGAGCTACCAATTGGGATGTGCATCATTTAAAGATATTCTTATATATTGCGGGGATGTAGAAGCCAATTTATTTATATATTTTAGTCATTTTATTTTTCAATAAAAATAGGCCATTATGTCACTTTTTTAAATAGTTTTGAAATAATAATAAAGATAATTCAATGACAAAAAAAAATGTTATTTTATTTGAACAATTTGAAATTTAATATTTTTAATTTTACTGGTCAATTCATTTTGTAAAGTTTATATTTGATAGAAATATTATGTATTTTTCGAGCACTTTTTTGTATCGCATTTTTTTTAAATATCATGTCTATATAGAAATTACGAACTTTATATTATCAAAAATAGGGACTATACAATTCAAAATATTACAATATTAGTGGCGTTGATACTTACATAAAATTGAGATAATTCATGGGTGTTATTAATAAACTTTGTAATAGAAAGGGTATTCTTCTTGGACAAAACTTTAATATTTATGACTATGATTTTAGTCTTCAAAAAACTGTAATAAGAAACTAGAGATTAAAAATGAGAAACATCCAACACAAATAATACTTTTAGTTATATCTCTTTAGAAAGATATTGACCTCTATTTTAAGAAATAATTTATGGTTTGTCCTTTTTACCAATGTTTATTTTTCAAAATAAATTAAAAAATTAAAAATTAAATTCAAACACAATTAGAACAACTTGTAGCAAAAGGGCCCCAAGTATTCATTAATATTTCAATTTATTAGTTTGTGGGTATCGTACAAGCCAAATCTACTAATTAGATGGACTGACTTTCAATATAAACTTGAACATAAATAATAATAATAATAATAATATTTAAAAGTGTTATACATAATTATTTTATTATTGAAAAATTAAAGATCGAATTATAATTTTTTTCATAAATTAAAAACTAAATTATGTATTTTGAAAATGTTAAGGACTAAATGAATTAAAAAGTTAAGTTCGATCAAATTTTAAAAATAATGCTATTAAATTAATTTAAAATATAACTTTAAATTAAATTTGTCAAATTTTAAAATATTATGAATTAAATTGTGTGAATTATAAAATAAGGGATTAAATTATAAAATTTTAAATAAGCGAAGGACTAAATAAATAAATAATTAAAAAAAATCAAAATTAACATTTAATAAGATACTATAAAGATTTGGAAGAAAAATTTGAGCCTTTAAAGTTACCTATTTTTTTTCTTATCTAGTTAATACTATATATTAATCTATTATGCAAGTTTAGAAAGAAAAAATCAATATTTTTTTAAAATTTTGATCTTAAAAAATCTAAATTTTTTTACATCTTACTTATTATTCATAATTCATGTCATTTTTTTTACATTAAAATGGGCTTCAAACAATACCATAATTATCTTTTCATCATCTTCTTCTTTTATAGATGTCACAGTTTGTATACCTGATTTTAAAATTAAATAAATAGAAAATTAGTTTTTTTAATAAATTAACAATACATTCCTATAGAAAATTAATTAGGAGTTAAAAGAGAAAAATAAAATTAAAAATCAGAAGTGGTTAAGACTTCAATGCAAGTACTTAAAAACTTGGCCATCGAAGAATTGAGAAAACTGTAAAACTTAAAAATTTTGAGAGAAAATTCTCTCTCTAACTCACGTCCTTTGTAACTTTTATTTTAAATACAAACTCACCAGCCTCCCTCCCAATCCTCCAAGTACAAAAACACCCCTTAGCTTTAACATCAAGAACATCACATCCATTGATAAATCCCTAAAGCTCCTTGCTCTTCAAAAATCACACTCAGCCCCCCCATCTTTCTCAGTACTGTCAAGCATCTCATTAAAATCTCCTGCAACCATCCACGACACACTATCTTCACCCTTAGTCATTACAATTATATCAAACTCTTCACACCTCATCCTCTCATCTCTCACACCATACACAATAGTACAGCGACCACAATACCCTACCACCATATCCACAGTACCACTATTGTTGTTAAACACCGAAACCACCTCCTCTCCTTACAACCACATAATCACCATACACCCAGACAACTCAGCATCACCAACTGGCTTAACAATCTCATAATTAGGATAGCCAATAAGCCTTCTACAAATTCTCACAGCTCACTTCCTATTGGCTCTTGTTTCCATTAAGTAAACAATATCACGGTGATATACTTGCTTAGCATCAAACAAAGCATTCATGGTGTCCGCCTTACCCATTCCCTGAGCATTCCACACCAATACAATCCTACAAGTAGACTAGCACACCAAAACACAAGAAAACCAGTAACAACCTTAACCAAAACCAGTAGAACGATAGCCAAGGAAGATCAAACCTCCCGGTCTAGAATGATAACCAAGGAAGATCAAGCCTCCCGGGCTAGAACGAAAATGTAACCACATACACCAACAGCACTCTGTTTACATCCAAAGCCCCCGTAATTCAAAGAAACTACTAAACAGCCAAACCTCGCCTAGGCTCACAGCGAACTACAGATTTAAGGTTTCACAGCATAACTACTAGCCACTAGAACACAGCACTACAGACACCATTAGCAGCAACAACCAACAACTAAAACAGAACACTACATCAGGAAGAGCACGTACAAGCAAGAGATGAAATACAGATATCTCTTAACGCAGTTTGAGAAGCACCTCCTAGAGCGCCACCCGCAACCTTCAAGAATTAAAGATCCTCCCTATCTCTTCCAGAAATCTTAGGGCCTCAAGTCGAAAGTCCCTGGTCCCGTTGACCCAACAGTCATACACAAGAACCACTAGGCACCTCCTTCCACGGCAACAAGAGAAAAAGAGCCAGCAAACAGATCCGGCAAGGACAAAAATCAAAGGGCCAAGGGACCAAGCCCTAGTCACGAAACCACGAATGAGAACGCAGGCCCTTACACTGTTGAAAGACCCAATCAAACCTTGGGGTTTTGGTGGCTAGAAGCACTTATAAGAGGGGAGGAAGACGGCGACAGCAACCAAGCTCAACATGGCTGAGATCGGGAGGGAGGAAGAGTTTTCGCAAGGTCATTTTCATTTTGTAATCAAGTAGGTAAATGACAGAATTAATTACTATCTTGTTAGTTATTGGAAAATAGTGGAGAATATTTTTATACACTTATCACTATCACATGATGGAACCGTCCTTTTTTCTAGACAAATTCAAAGCCGACTAACTATTGAAGAAAAACGGTGTGATTTAGTGAAGAAAGTCCAAAGAACATCAGAATTTCTTACCTCCATAGCCATTTCCTACCTCTTGCATGAGGGGTAATTTTAGGCTGATCATTTAGATTTTGGTATAATTGAATTCAGATCAATATTTTCTAAAACTACATTTTATTTTTCATCTTTACCAAATCAAAACTTCTCTCCTAAATCTGGGTTTTCATTTTGAATGATCGAAGTGGGAGAGTAGAACAAGAATAAGCTCAAGAAATTGAAGTTGAGTTGCAGATATTGGCTAGGTGATATCATAGTCTTCCTAGTTCAATTTATAATTTAAGTCTTGCTACCTACTAATTAATATTAAAAGAAACAGAGTTTTGTTATACCTAGGCTGCAGAAAGGGTAGTTTTTTTTTGGTGTTTTCTCAAGATGATTGGTTCAAAGTCCCAAATGAGTTTTGTGTAGTTGTTATTTTCGAAGTCTACAAATTAATTGAAAAAGTTGTTTGTTTTATTAGTACCATCAATTGGCAGCAATAGATCGTATTTAAGAGAGATTGTGGTGGCAATAACATGGAGTTAGGGTTGAATTTTTAAACATAAGATAAACTGCTCTTCCAAGTGTATCATTAGGATTTATAATTTGTAGTAGTAAGATGAGATGCATAGCTTGGAACACCCTAGGTCTCATGAGGTTGAATGCGCCAAGAGAATTAAGAATACTGGTAGGTATTAATAACGCTGATTTTATATGTCTTATGGAGCCAAAGGTTTCGATCTTCACATAATGATGATTTTAATAGTTACAATTATTCAACCAATGACTTATCTAGTTGTTTTCCCGTTTGATTAGTCTGAAAAATACTAGAGTTGTCAAATATTTAGCTCTGCGTGAAGACCTGCCTTGATATTTGATTAATTTTTACTGATATTTTAATACTATGAATAATATTTTTTAAATCTTATATAATTTTTTAATATCACCAACGAAAAAAAACTTCTAGAGTGAGTGTCTATTTGGAACCACTTGTTTCTTTTTGGTTAAAAGCGCTTTAAAATAGACCAAAGCACTTTAGGAATGGTTGGTAATTTTTACCAGAAATGATTTAAAAAATTTGAGAAATACTATTTATGCTTTTATAAAAGGTAAGTTATTATTACTTTTAGAAGAATTAGTTTTGAATGGAGAACAAAATACTAGAGATCTAGTTATTATGTGAAAATAGACATTTTAATCTTGTAATTATGGGATCCACTACTAGTCCTATTATTTGTAAAAATTATAAATTTTAGTGTAAAAATTGCACTTTCATCCTGGAATTAAAGTGAATCACTTTGAATAAATTATAAAACTTTATGCTCCTTTTTCGTTTTAAATGTATGTTTTCATTTTAAAATTATTACTAAAGTGTCACTTAAATTTATTTTTAATATTTTCATCTCAGACATCCAAATATTTTTCTTAAAATCATTTTTAATCAAACTACTTCTCTTGAAACTATTTTTAAAATAAACACTTTAAAACGCGCCATGAACAAGTTCAATGCTTTATAAATAATAATAGAATAAATTCTTAACTCTTTTATGTTTCGGAAAAAAATTAGAAAGTATAAAACATAACTAAACAACTTATAATGGATTTTCTTATAATAGTAATAATAAATAAAAAAAACCAATAACGGATTAATTTTTCTAAAAAAAAGTAATAAAATAAAATTGTTATTAAATATATTGGTGAATATTTTTATACAAAACATTCATAAATCACAATATTATTTATTTAATAAAAAATCAAAAATTATAAATCAAAATTATTGTCAAATATGACCTTATTTTCCTAATGCACTTAATCTGAAAAGAAGTACAAATTCCATAATAAATATGATTAATTTCGTAAAATTGTAAATTTAAGTTTTAATAAAAGGTAGCAAGTTAAGAATAACAACTGTGTCAATAGAGTTGCTTCTCCTCCTCTCTTTTTTTCTCAAAGTTCTGTTTTATCAGGTCAACTTTTCTACTAGGTAAGGTTAATTTTCTTCAATTGAGCTCTCTCGCATTCATCATTATCCTCTTCTTTTTTAATATTAAATAAATAACATTTTTTTGGCGTTTGTTCAACAATACTTTTATTTTTTATTTTTTGTAAGAGTTTGTTCACCTAGTAAATATTTAACAAGTTTTATTTAAGCATGTTTTTATCAATTTTGCAAGTTTATGTTTTTTCATTTGGCATGTTTCTATGTTAGATATAGATACACATCTTATGTATTCTGGTAACATTTTCGATCATTCAAATACTGAAGATTTCTAGCTAGGTGTAACTTTCATAAAACATTCGTCGTTTTATTTCTATAAAAAATTATACTTTTTTGGGAGATTGAAAACCATAGAGCAGAGACAAAGATGATGAAGAAGAGGAACAGAGAGAGGGAGGAAAATGGAAGATAAAATCTCATTATGATTTCTTGAAATATCAATATCTACACACAATATGTCATATATAGTATTGACTACTAGCCATGTAGTGTATAGCAAACTCGACGATCTCACAATCTACAATCTACAACAACGAACTCACACAATATATAGCTTTTAACAGATATATCAAAGTAGAAATGTAAAATGCTTGAAAAGTCCCATAATGTCTAATAGAAAAAGTATCTAAAATTTATTAAAAAAAAAAAAAAACAACTCTACTTTCGCAAAAATATATATCGAATGAACGAAAACAAGATGAAAAAGTACTACTAATTAGCAAAGTGAATTTCATTAGGTTGGTAAAGGTTTGATAATTCTTCAAGTAATTTCCTTGTTAGAATTCCATTCAAATATCGTATTAAAAATAAAAATCATTAAGAAGGAAGGAAGGTACCTTTGTAATTCTTTCTTTTGCAATGAAATGATTTCTTTTCAAATGCCTTTTCTTTTCTAGCACTGTAAAATTAACATAACAATTTAAAAAAGAATAATGTTATATGCATTGAATGATGTACAAGTTAGATAGATGTTAAATTGGAAATAAGGAAAATTATTGGCTAATTTTAGATCATACTGATGTGGAGGTCAGGTAAGATATGAAATAATAAAAGCTATAAAGAAGGAAGAAAACTAGTAATATTCTTTTTACCGTTTGGATTGGTTTAAACCATCATTTTAGCGTAGTGACTCAAAAATATTATGTATGTATATAATGTTATATGTATGTATATATACAGGGGCGGAGCCAGAATTTTTTTTTAAGGGGGCCTGTAAATTTTTTTTTTATACAAAGCAGAAAATTAATAGGAGTTATAATTGACTATACTTAGTTCAATACTGAATTTTTTTTTCATATTATATTATAAGAGAAACATACAGATAGCACAAAAAAAAAAAACAAGTTAATAAGTATTAGTATAATAAGTTAATATGTATTAGTATCATTCATGAATAAAATAAATTTATTAACTAAAAAATTTAAGTAAATTAAAAGCTCAATCAAACACCTCAAAATTTATAGTTGTTAAGACTAAAACTAAAATAAACATATAAAAATGTAAAAAGTAAAATATGATTTATAATTTTAAGCTAGAGACTATATTTAAAAATATATGTTTATAAACAAAATAAGAATAACTAATAATAATAAAAATAATTTCAAATAAATTCTAAAAGATTATTAAAATAAAATGTCAAATAATATAATATTAAATAAAGTTAAAATTTGAGTTGAAATAAAATATGACAAACATAAATTTAAAAGTTTTAATATGAAGCTTATCATATACTTATTTTTTTAATTTTATTTTTATAATATTGAATCTAAAGTTAAATATTTAATTTTTTTATTATTATCACATTTAAGAAAATTTTTTATGTAGTATACAACTAAAATTTTATTTTTGGTATTAATAGTTACCAAATACATGAAAAAAATTATACTTAACTACTTTATTTACAATTTATGTCATTTTTATTTACATATTTATTAAATATTGTTAATATATATCAAAATATGTACAGAAAAATTAGACATAATATATTACTACTAATAAAATATTTATTTAATGCTAAAAATATACACGTAATTAATTTTTTGTAAAAAAGTTGGCCAGGACTGCAGCCCCGCCCAGCCCCTCACATAGCTCCGCCCCTGTATATATACATATATATATGTATATGGATATGTATATGTATATATACATATACATATACATATATATATATATATAAATTGGCTTTTGCATTTTAAAAATCAAAATCAATCTATTCGGACCTATAAAACATAAAACTCAACTTTACTCGATTTTAGTCTGGTAGTTTTATTTATCAATTATTATATCCACCCCTAAAGCACTGACTTCAAAAATATTATTAGGGTTTAGCTGTATGGTATCACGAAAATATTATTAAGATTTAATTGTATGGTATAACTCCTTTTATATATAAAGTTTCATTTTTAATTCGTTCATTTTAACATATGTTTTCTAATATTAGATGAAAATAAATATATATTTTTTATTGAGTAATTAAAAATAAAATTAATTAAATAATTAAATTATTTATAGTGTATTATTAATCACTGTGGAGCAGGTATGCATTTTCAGAAGCAAGGAATAATTGAAAATGGTGTTCCAACTTCCAACTAATATTCTTATTGTTAAAAAAAATTGTATTAAATGTTTATTTTATATATGTCATTAATCACTCACTATAATTTAATAAAAATATAAAATATAAATTATTAATGTGACTATAATAACAAATAAATTAGGACAATATTTCTACCTGGTTTATTTGCGTTACATATCGCTAAAATATTTGCCAAGTTATTTTAATTTTTCTTTTAATAATTAATTAATTATTATATTTTTTTTATGTTTTCAATACTATAAGCCGTCCGTTTTTATATAATTCTTTTATTCAACTTATTTAAAAAAATATTTTGTTTTTTTAAGACGAACATATGTTCTTTTTTTTTATAATGGCATATATGTTCTTTTCTGATATTTGTCACATATATTTTTTTTTTCTAAAATGACACATAGATGATGTCACATAATTTTTCTTATTATACAACATTTAATTTTTTTTGATGTGACACATGTTTTTTTCTTGGATAACTTTCACTTTTTATTAAGTATAAATAGTTGAAGGAGATTTTGAAGACAAAAATTTAAAAAAAAAAAAAAAAAAAATCCACAAAAATCATATGTCCAATTAAACAGAAAAATAGTCACATATTACATAATTTAAAACTTTCATAGATAATCACAATAATATTTTTATGCTATATCACTTTCTATTACTTTATTTAACAATAATAATATTTATAACATACAACTTAACTCTAATTATTAACTAAGTTGTTATATTCATTATTTTTTTCAACAAACAACTAGTTTAATTAAGAATATTAAAGTTTAGAAGACGTTTGACCACAAAATACAATTGTTTTAATTTTATAACATGGCATTAAATAATCTAAATTGTAGTCTTTTTAAATTCTAATTTTTAATTCTTGACTATCATATTATTTGTTATTTATTATTTAACAAAAAATTAATTTTAATTAAGAATATTAAATTTAGATCAAATCTTATCAAAATAATTATATGTAATATGTGACTATTGTAATTTTATATATAAAAACTTAGGGAAATAATTTAGCATAACCCTTTTTATTAATTTTATTTTAATATGAACACTCTATTTGTATTTTTTTATATATATATAGGGGTCATGTCCGTTTAAGAATAACAGAAAGGGTTAAGTTCGCCTATTTTACAAAAACTTAAGAAATAATGAATAAATATTCAAAACTGGAGTCCTTTAGAATTCTAATTTTTAATTTTTAATTAAGTTAATATATTTGTTATCTTTTCTTATATAAAGAATTAACTTTAATTAAAAACATTAAAGTTAGAAAAAGTATATATGATCAAAATAACTATGTGCAATTTGTAATTGTTTTAATTTTATAAAAAAAATGAAAGTTGTGAAAAAATGATTAAATAATCCAAGCTGGAGTTTTGAAATTACAATTTTTAATTTCGAAATCAATATGTTTGTTATTTATCATTAAATAAATAATTAACTTTAAATAAAAACCTCAAAGTTTAGGAGAAGTATGATCAAAATAACTATATAATTTAGAATTTTTTTAATTTATAAAAAGCAAAATTATGAAAGGATGATTAAAATTTTAGTATTTTAATTTTAGTTTTAATTCTTAAATAAGTCGTTACGTTTTGTTATTTGTTATTTTACAAAGAATGATATTATTAAACATTAAAAAGGAAAGTTACGAAGAGGTGAGTAAATGTTAAAAATAAAATCTTCTATAATTCTAGCTTTTATTCTTAATTGACCAATCAGTACACAACCAAAAATTTAGAATAAAAAGCTACAAATTATTTTTTGACACATCATTTTTTTAGAAATTAAGAAAATCAAATAGTAAATTTGAAAAACATTATAATATTTTTCCAATGACCTTGCAAACTCATACATTTAGAATAGTTATAATGTTAAGCAGTGTGGTTTAGTCAAAGAAAGTGTATAAGAGAATATAAGTTTGTAATTATTAGAGAATATAAGTACATGTAGGATGTAATTATAAGTTTGTAATTATATATAGCCAAAAACAGTTCATTAAGAAATAAAAGATTTAATTTTTAGCTTCTTCACTCTTCTCTAATTTTGTTTCTTCTTCTTGGTTTTCTGACGTTTTAATGGAGGTTCAATTCATTGCCTTCATCAAGTTCTGTTTTCTTAAATTGTTCTTTGGCTAGCATACCGATCAATATTTTTTCTCTCAAATGTACTTCATTTGGACTAAAGAGTGAAGAACACTTCAACTACTTTTAAAAAAAAATAAAATTCATCTACATTCAAAAAATAAAATTCATTTTAATGACTCCTTACGGGTTACAAGATGCAATCCCAACTGAAAACATGACCGAAACAATGTTGCAAAACATGTTGAATAAATGTCTTTCTACTCGAGAATGATCTATTTGTATACAAAGGTCCAGAGAATTATGGCTTCACTAAATGCTAAATAAGGGAATTGCATTCAAAGAATTAAAACTGAAAAAGTGAATTGGCTTAAAGAACATAATGAAATTGTTAAGTACCTTGTTCAACAGTTCCAATAATTGTTCAAGTCTTCTTGTTTTCTTGAAGATCTTGAAGGGTTTATCCAACCTGCAGTTATAGCAAAATCACAGAATATGAGACTAGAAAGCAATTCTAACTGATATCGAGCTAAGAGCTACTATTTGGGATGTGCATCATTTAAAGATATCCTTATACATTGCGGGGATTGTAGAAGTCATTTTATTTATATCAAGGAAATATTTTAGTCATTTTTTTATTTTATTTATAAAAATAAGACATTATGTCACTTTTTAAATAGTTTTAAAATAATAATAAAGATAATTTAATGGCAGAAAAATTATTATTTTATTTTAACAATTTAAAATTTAATATTTTTAATTTTATTGGTCAATTCTTTTTAAAAAATTTATATTTTATGAAATTATTCTGTATTTTTCGAGCACTTTTCTATATCATATTTTTCTATAAATGTCATGTTTATATATAAATTGCTGACTTCATAATATCAAAAATAGAGGCTACACAATTCAAAAATTACAAGATCAGTAGCATTGATCCTTACATGAAAGCTAAGATAATTCATGAGTGTTATCGATAAACTTTGTGGTGGAAAGTGTATTCTTTTTGGACAAAACTTTAATGCATATGACTATAATTTTAGTCTTCTAAAAATTGTATTAAGAAACTTGAGATGAAAAATGAGAAACATCCAACACAAATTATACTTTAAGTTATATCTCTTTAGAAAGATATGGACGTCTATTTTAAGAAATAATTTACGGTTTGTCATTTCGATATTTCTAGACAAAGTTATGGCTATTTAATTAAGGGTATGTCAAATGAAATTAGTGCTGAAAATTTTGTTTATAACTCAATCGGTATTTTTTTTATTTGAAATAGTTTTAATTGAAATTGGATTATTTATATCTTATTTTAAATATTAAAATGTCTAATTTAATCGAAATTTTACGATTTGTTATTTAGAGTTTTCTACGCAAAGTTATATATCTTTAACTAATGATGGTTTTATCAAAATTATGCTAGAAACCATGTTTCGAACCCCTTGTTATTTTTGTTATTTAAAATGGTTTTACATGTTAAAATTGAGTAAATTATATCTTGTTTTAAATCTTGTCATTTTAGTTTTAGAAACATTTTACAGTTTGTCATTCTGAGTTTTCTAGACAAAGTTATAAAGACTTAACTAAGTGTATATTCTGAGGTACTAAACATGTTTTGAACAAATTATTATTATATTTCTTTGGAAGGGTTTTACATAGTATAATTAGGTATGATATTTTAATGGACAAGGATCTTAAGAATATTTAAGTTGATCATCAGTGCTTTGATTACTTTTAAGTGTTAAGAACATAAATAAGTTATATGTTAATAGCCTGTGTTTTAACATATTGTATAATACTGTTTAGTTTAAAATGAACCAACTAATTATAATATAATTATTGTTTCTAACACAAATGTGATTATATAAAAAGAGAAGACGCAACAAACCTTACAAACAACTAGAATAACATGATAAACATTAATTTTAAAAGTTAAAACTATAAAATGTATGAAATCTTACAAAAATAAGTGTTATAAATTATAGTAAATAAATATTTATAAAATTTTAATAAAAGTGTCAACTCATATATATATATATATATATATATATATATCCAGCTTTAGCATCATTACTTCATAATAGTATGTATAGTATTATGTATTGTTTTAAAGCCATCAAATAAACACCGTCTCCTAATTCAATAGTAACACATAAAAATTAATTTATTAATTGGCCCCTATTTGCAGGTATATGATAAGCACAAAGAATTAAAACTATTCCCTTCTGCGGGCAGAGAGCTCTGTACACATATGACCATGTTTCTCCAAGTGCAAGTTTGATGAGGTTTTCCTATTTTTTATACTCTATTACATGTAAGTTATTCACATATATTTTATTTACATAAATGTATTTACAATTATTAATATCTAGCCAAATTACTAATACAACTTGTAAATATTTTCATGATATGACTTATTTCAATAGTACAGTTAAATTATTAAAATTAAATAGATATATTCAATAATTATTATTTTTTTCAATATGTTCATGTAAATGTTTGTTTTAACTCAATAGTTACATTGCCAAAGTATTAATATACATGTTTAATAAATAAATTTTAACTAAACCTTGTTAACTCACTAAGTATTTTTATTCACCTTATTTTCTTTTAATTTTTCTCTCTAAGGCATTAATAGTGTTTGATTGAATATTTGAGTACTATCTTTAAAGGAGACTTTAATAGTTTGTGTATGGCCTTTAAAAGGAGACTTTAAAGGAGACTTTAAATCAGTTCGTTGATATTGCAATGTATGGCCTTTTGTTCCTTGATAATTCTAAGATAAAAAAGTAGTTTCTTGATGATAGAAATATTGTAGAGGATATTTTGTGATCATTTATTGACTATGAATTATAAGTGATGATTCCATTTATGAATTAATATTATTTTTTTTTATGACTGATTGCATAAATTGTGAGTTTTGAATATTGTAAACAAGTAGATGTTATATATATGTTATTACATGATGATTTATGATAGAAAAATAGGGGAGATTCTGCCTAATTTTCTAGTAGATTGTAAACCATATAAGGATTTCCTTAAGTGTTTGAGAACTTGGGGTGGGTCTTGCACAAATTATATCACACGATTTTGACATTGTGATTGGATTAGTTTGGATTCAAATTTTACAAAATCGATCTATTATGGGTTGGATCAGTTCTTGAAGCAAAATAATTGACAAGAAACATTCCAACCCATACACATAATATATAGTATATTTTTTATATCTTATTTTAATATAATAAGTTTATTAGATTAAAAAAATTAATATATATATTAAATTAAACGTCTGAATCTTTCGAGTTATTAATTTTATTAAGTGTATTTGAACTTGTCAAAATAGCAGTCCTGAAGTATTTAATTTAGTACTTGGTAGGTTAATTAGTCACATATATAATCTTATTACTTGCGATTGTGAAAAGCAGAAGTAATATGAAATAAAAGAAAAATAATTATGACGGTGTGAAAAGCAGAGAAGAAAAAAAGATCAATGACAGAGAGAACCTTTTGGTTCTAATAATCAATTTTATTTCACATGCATGTATACTTGTTCTTCATTTTGTCTTAATCATAAAAGTTGGAGTTTGAAGTTTGAGTGAGAGCTTGGACTTAGAGCTTGATACATGGAAGCATAGTAATTTAAATTATTATATATTTTGTATTTTGAATAAGTTGCTTTAATATTTTTATTCCAAATACCTAAATGCTTTTCTTAAAATCATTTTTAATTGAGCTACTTCATTCTAAACTACTTTACTTGAAATTATTTCTAAAATAAGCACATCTAAATAGATCTTGAATCAAGTTCAATGGCTTTTAGTACTAAATATTGAAAAAAGATTATTAAAAATATAATATTTATAAATAATAACAAAAAAAATTTCTTAATTCTTAAATGTTTTCGAAAAGAAATTGGAAAGTATAGAATATTACCAAACAACTTACAATGAATTTTCTTATAAAAAAACCTATAATAGATTAATTTTTCTAAGAAAATAGTACTAAAATAAAATTGTTATTAAACACTTTGGTAAATATTTTTGTACAAAACATTCATAAATCACAATATTCTCTATTTAATAAAAAATTGAGAATCATTAATCAAAATTATTGTAAAACATGACCTTAATTTTCCTAGTGCACTTAATCTGGAAGAGCACAAATTCAATAATAAATATGATTAATTTTGTAAAATTGTAAAATTAAGTTTGAATCAAAGGTAGCAAGTTAAGAATATAACTTTGTCAATAGAGTTGCTCCTCTTCTTCTCCTCTCCATTGTTTTTCTCAAAGTCTCTTTTATTAGGTCAACTTTTCTACTAGGTAAGGTTAATTTTCTTCAGTTAAGCTCTCTCATCAATCATTATCTTCTTCTTTTTTAATATTAAATAAATAATAATTTTTGGCGTTTGTTCACCAAGATTTTTCTTATAAGAGTTTGTTTACCTAGTAAATTTTTAACAAGTTTTATTTAAGCATGTTTTATAAATTTTGCACGTTTATGCATGCTTTTTAACTTAGCATTTTTTTTTTTATAAAAAAGGTTCTAAAATTCTTTTTTTTATTAATAAAGAGAAAATATACTCACACATATGGCTGGAATTCGAACTTGGCTTCTTAGTGGGGAATTGAGAGTCTTATTACCTAAACCACAGAGATTTTCATGTTTTTTAATTTAGCATGTTTCTATATTAGATAGAGATACAGATCTTATGTATTTTGGTAACATTTTCAATCATTCAAATACTGAAGATTTCTAGGTGTGACAGAGTACAACTTTCACAAAAGATTCATCTTTTTATTTCTGCGAAAAATTATACTTTGTTGGGAGATTGAAAACCATAGAGCAGAAAAAACAAAGATGATGAAGAAGAGGAACAGAGAGAGGGAGGAAAATGGAAGAGAAAATCTCATTGTGATTTATTGAAATATCAATATTTGTACACACAATATGTCATATATATCGAATTCACTACTAGCTATGTAGAGTATACAAACTCGACTACCTCACAGTCTACAATCTACTATAGAAAACTCACACAATATATAACCTTTAATAGATATGTCAAAGTAGAAAATGTAAAATGCTTGAAAACTCTCTTCAAATGTCTAATAGTTTGATGATTTAATGTGTTTTATACACTTTTTTTTTTCCTATTCATAATTTGAATGAAACTTTTTTTATAATTAAAAAAAATTGTAGAGTTTATAATAATTAATAATTGACTGTAAGATCAAATTATTAGGAAGAAAAATTAGCAATTTATAATTTTTAAATCAGTTACAGAAATATATTGTAACACATGAACTCATATATGCATTAATAATGATAAAAAAAAACTATTTTCCATCTAAAAATTCTAGTGTACATAATTACATTTCTTTATTCCTGTGTATATCTAGTTAGAAGAAAATAATATTAAAATATCATTATGTTATTTAAATTATGGTACTAAATATTACAATAATATTTTTATGTTTTATTCATCAAGGTTATTTAAATTATATTTAAGTAGCAAGTGAAGTGTCTATGTCCAGACTCTAGGTTAGTTTTTCTTTTTCCTTTTCCTTTTCCCTTTCCCATTCTTCTTAATATGGCTAGCTTTTGTAAAAGTATGTATAGAGAAGTAGTTAAGACATAACAACGTACCAAAAGAGGCAAACAATATCCGAAAGATGCTGATCAGATATTAGTGTGTTGATTCTTCTTCTTCCTTTTGCTTCAACTATGTAAAGCTCTTTTTTTTTTTTTTTTAAAGGAAAAAGTAAAAACAAGGAAAACAAAAGAAAGTAACCCGAACGAAGGTTGGTGAAAACACAAAATTAGAAAAGATGGAACAAGAGATATAAAAGTAGACTGAAAGCGAGGAACAAGTACTGGAAACAAAGAAATAATCAAGCGAAGGGCTCAACTTAGGGTTGGACGATAGAGCATAGATTGTTGGTAATTAATAAAGGAATAAACAAGGAGATGGGAGAATTTCGTAAAATGGAGGTGTGAATCTTGGATGACAAATGCTCAACTATATATAAAGAGCCCGCCAATATTCTTGATTGTGTTTTTATCACGTCTTTTCCTTTGTCTTTTCTCTTTTTTCTTTTTCCTCCTTAAATGATTTCTTATTTTTATTTAATTATATATATGGCATAACCTCAAATAAGCCGGCACAATCCGTGAAGCACTCGTCCTATTGGCCCACCAGGTGGGCAATGTACGGCACTAACCGTGGGCTAAAAGAACAGCATGGCACAGCCCGTAACAACATGAACCAAGTTATGAAGCTTTTTTGTTTTAAAAGGTGATTTAAAAAAAATTAATAAATAAATAAAGTTGTTTATATTTAATAAAAATTTGGCATAACTTAACCCCCACTATTAACTTTTTAAAACTTTATTACAAATTTTCAATTAAATAAATATATAATTAAAAAAAATAGGCCACAGGCCAAGAATAGAAACACGACATGGCCTGATATATGTATGGACTACAGGCCAACATGACCAACTAATTAAAGGGCCATGAGCCTGCATAGCACACTAATTTGATGAGCTAAGTCGTGCCGTATTGAGGTGACCCAACCTCTAGCATAACCTCCTTTCATAGATAGAGTTTTATTTTTAATCATTTAAAAAAACATTTTAACATTTTAAAATTATAAACATATGTTTTACCCATCCCCATAAAAACATTTTTTTCGTACACATTATTCCATAAGTGAAAATTTGGATATCCTACGTTGTATTTGGACAACAAGCAAAAAGTAATAATAAAAAAAAAACTTAAACATTTACATAATTTATTTTGTAATTACCTTGTATTTGTGTTCCTTGCATAATACGTTTGGTTTTGGAGAGCTTTAGACCTTCATACTCTAGTTTGGAGGAGTTTTCAAGTGGTGAGCTTAATAAGATCAGTATCAGAGTAGATTATTATATAAATATAATATGGTTTTTGAAAAATAATAATTAATGTTAATTAAACTTTTCTATATACTTGGAAAAATACTATGGGAGGATGGAGAAAATGGTGTTTTCTAGAAAGAGAATGAGAATCAAGAGAGGAGGGTCTAGCAAAAAGATTCAATTCTTTCTTATTTTAATTATATGTTAGAATCACACAAAATAAGATTTAAAAAAAAATAGAATTAATCAAGAAGGAGGTCCAGCATTTGAAGAAATTAATTTTCTATTTTTTTTCTTTCTTTCTAAGAGAGAGAAAGAAGGCCTCGAACATATGCTAGAGCGTTAAAGACAAGGTTAGTCGTTGTTTGCAAGCAATCAAGAGTCTTATCATATCTAGGAAATATATTAATCATAAAGCCTAGCTGAAATATTATAATTTTTTCACATTAATTAAACATGTTTAGTCATCTAACAAATTGACGACAAACATTGATAAACTAGAAAATTCATGCTTTTATTTTACTCTTCAAAAATTATTAAAAATAACATTATTAAATTTATAGTAACAAAAATAGTACCATAATAACATTAAATATTAAACGTGTAATAGTGAATGGGTCTAAATTGCTGCAATTTATTTTAAACGACGTTCAATTAGATTAACGTTCAAAGAAATATAATGTAACATTTATTTTTTAATTGTAATGTAATATTTGAATATAAAATATTTCATTTTTATTGTTATAAATTTTAAAAAGTGTTATTTTTATTATTTTGCCTTTAATCTTAGCGGCCGGAGCAGAGTATCAATAAAAATGCTGTTTATTTTGTTTAAATGGAGAGAGAATAAATTGCACGTGAAGGGGCCGGGGAAACATAAAAGAGTGGAATAATTTTTTCTAATGGAAATAAAAGACTGAAAATTGAATATGATAAATAGACAATTTTTGAAGAAATCTTTGGCGCATGCCTTGAACAAACGATAAAGATTTTAGGGGTTAATATTAAGAGATAAATACTTTCAAATAAAAATATATTTAAAAATTAAAAAAATAACAATCTAAAACTTATAATAATATCAAATGGAGTTTAATTTGACGGAATTTAACATTAAACACATTTGTTTAATTTGAATGACCATCAAATTAGACAACGCTTAATATAAAATAATGTATTAAACTTTTTTTAGCAATAAAGTATATGATTAGTTGGGTAATTACTAAATATAATTTTAAGTGTGTTATTTTTATATTTTTTAAAAAAATTTAATTTAAATATGTCGAATAATCCTTTTTCTGAGCTACACAATATATGTAACTTATTAACTTATGTATATATAATTGTTTAAAACAAAAGATTGTATTTTAGAATTGCATTTGTCCAATAAAATCGTTGCATATTAAATATTTTATTTATAAGACAAATAAATAAAAAATGATAAATATATTAATGCATAGATATCATTTTTCAGTTCCAGTGATACTGCTAAAGATAATCAATCACATCTATGATCAACTCTCAATTTATTTGCCTGAATTATTCTTAATAATATTTTTTTGTCTTCAATTATTCAACTTGAATCTATGTCTTATCTCTTAAACTACAACTTCAATAAAATAAACAAAAATAAACAATAAAAACTAACAAATCTATTTTTTCAACCACCGCGCCCTTTAATTATTAAAATATTAAAGCCCAAGAACAAAGTGATCAGTCACATAAAAAAAAAATAAGAACAAAGTGATCAGCCTTTAGTAGTGCTCTAAGAACAAAGTGATCATAAACGAATAAGATGCGATCTATGTTTCTTCAAATGTGCTCTAAGAACAAAGTGATCATAAACGAATAAGATGCGATCTATATTTCTTCAAATGTTATTCTTGTAAATATAAATGTCGATTGAATGTTTAACTTATATTTTATATATGTTCATTTATATCGAAACACATAAGCTTAAAAACATAAGTTACAGGTAAATAGGTAAATTGAGATGACGTATTAATTGAGACTCATAGAACAAACCATTCATTTTCAAACTCATTTTGTTTGTTAATAATCAATTTAAATGAGACAAATAAAAATAATAGAAAATATAATACATGATTATTCAGTATATGTCTCATTTTTTATCTTGAGTCAAATACTTGTAGTTCAACAATAAGGACCAATTATACTTTTATATATTCATCACTTCCTCACAAGTATTGGTTCTATGCATTATGCAGGCCAAATACTTGCATTTCAACAATTGGGGTTACTAGGCTTTGAACACAGGTTGATCACCAATTCTCCCAAAAACTTAAGCCGTAGAGGAAGCATCATAGATAGATAATGATCATCAATAAAATTATGAATAAAGAAATATACAGTAGGCTTATAACTATTGTCTATCAATTGAAATGATGAATACTTATGTGTTTCAAAGATAATGCAACAATACTTATTATTATTGAATAATATATTTTATGAGTTAGCACAATTTTATGTATAACCTAATAAAAAACTTTGAAGAACTAAAGTATGATAAATTATATTATATATAATTGTGCTTAAATTCTTCAAAGTTGAGGAGGGCTTTAATATTTTAAATATATTTGATAATATTGATATTCTAGACTACAAGTAAAATATAGTTATATTATATCAAAGTCTCATATAAAAGCTTCAACTTTTCAAAAGACCAATCTTATTATTAAAATTGCAAAAATGGTGCACATATTGGTCTAAAGTATAATGCAACAAATATATGACTAGAAGTCAATATTTGAAAAACTTATTTCGATTTATAAAGAAAATATAAAATAAATTTTGATATAAAAAAGCTTGAATAATTATCATGACTAAAATAATCATAATTTGCTCATTATCCAATAGAAAGTTTAATGGTTGTGGATCAAATCCAAACCTTTCCATATTCACTAATTATATATATTACATGTTTATAAGGTAAAATGAACTCACCATATTTGACAAAAGTTGATAGCGAATCTCACATCTCTAAAAAATTATCTATTATGAAAATAATATTGTCAACCTTATTATGAGAATATGATATATTTTGGATTCAGTTAACCCATAAATTTATTATTAAAATTTTCTAATTGCAACTGACGTTAGTGGCAAAATAAAGTTGCATTATTCTTATTGCACCGACTCAATACATTGAAATAGACTCACTAATAAATTTAAAGACATGTATTTTGAGTTTTATTTATATTGAATATATTAGATCCTTTGAGAAGTAAGCAAACTTATTAAATAATTTTTATAATAAAAATAATTTTCGTCATTAGGAGGAGAGAAAAAAGATAATGAAGTGAAATTATTTAAAATGTATAAATCTTACGAAATATAAAGCTCAAAAAATTACTCGATGATAGATTATCATATATTGGCGATGCATTTAGATAATGAAAAATTTAGCTGCAAAATGATCGAATAATTATTGAAGTCTCTATAGAATAATGAAATGAAATAATAACAAACATTTATAATTTATCTAAAGCTTGCTAATTCTATTGGTGCAAAAATAATAAAATTATTGTTGGAATAAAATGAGTTAATACTCTAAGAAATAAAATATATTTATTTCCTTATGCCTAAAGTGCAATAGATATAGTATGAACACCTGAGATGTTCATTATATATTTATAAAGATTAGTTGTCTATGTGCTTAAAAATGTAAAATGTGTCAAAAATACACGAATTTATATAAAAAATGATGAGGTCGTGAGATAAATTTTTTTTGCTACCATATATCTAAGATGACTTTAAAATATGGCTAGTTGTCATATAATATTGATTTATATAGTTACTAATATGAATGAATTAATAATACCTGTTGCTTATAAAATCATTAAATTTAAATGCAATTTATTGTTATAATAATTCATAGGCATGTACTTTTAAAGTAATGTGAATTATAGTATGACTTTTAATAGATATTTAATATATTTATATTAACATATTTTTACATGTTTCATGACTTGTTATGGATATAAAGCATGTTAATTTATTTTATGTGTTCCTAAAAATATGACAAAAATAAGTAATTATCTTAAAAAGAGATAAAATTTTATTGAATTAGAGGGATAAAACTTATATGCACATTATACATCCAATTATTATTTGGTTGCATAATATAAAAAAATTGACTCATATTATTATTTATTTTATAATCAATTGACACTATTTAGTAAGATAATAAATGTTTTGTATATTTATTGTTATTAATGAATGTTATCAGAGCATATAATAATGTTGAATCTTATAGAAGAATAAAATGATACATTTTATTATAAATTGAATATATGAATTATTATCATTATTGCAGTATATTTTATAAGTGCAATATTTTTAATTAATTTTGCAATGATTGACCAAACAAGCTACCTTGTAGAATAACATGTACCTTACAAATTAATATTTAAATGTAACATATTATTGAAGTAAATAATTAAATTTGGCTTACAAATATGAAATTGTATTACATATAAAGTCAAATGACGACCAAATAGACCCACTCGCCATAAGATATTAAATTTACTGTAGCATTTGAAAGATTGCTCTAGTGATGTTAAGCTAATTAAAAGAATATTTATGTTGAACGATTGTCATCCTTAGAGAGAGCACATCTGTATACGCGTTGTATATTCTTTTGCCTTTTTATGGTTTTATCTTACTGAGATTTCTTGAAAATGTTTTAATGAGAAAACTTAAGCATATTGCATGAAAATAATGTACACTTGTTTCATTTGCTAGTTTTTTGTCTCACTGGGTTTTTCTAGTAATGTTTTTAACGAAACATATTCTCAATATATTTGACATATAAGAAGAATTATAATTTGGATATCAAATCTTAAATATGATATTATGTCTTTTATAGTTAGATTTACTTCAACATTTATTTGAAGTTTTAAATGAATATTTATCTCTATTATATTGTAATTTGTATTTAATTAAATATTTAATCTTTATTATATTTTATTTTTAAATTTATATTGTACTTACAATTCCTATAAATATACTTTTACTAATGTGTTATAAATAACAATTAATATAAATTACATCTTTTATTTGTTCTTTCAGCTCTTATTTTTATAACTAAAAGCTATTTATTAATTATTTCCAATCATTTTTTTTAAACAAAACTTAGGATATTACAACTTCTCTAACTAAAAAAATTTTGTCTTCAAAATTTACTATTAGTTGTATCTAACTATTAGTTCCTCATACATCACTTATCAGTGTCAACAAGCACATGGCTATCAAATTATTACAATCAATAAACTCACTATATATGCAATTTTGTCTTATTTAAATATTTCTAGAAAATGTATTGTTTATCAACGACTCATAATAAGAACTAATGTCATGTACACATTTATGAGGTGTTGCATATATTTTAAGCTCAAGGAACCGATGACCATGCACGAATTTGTAATGACATTGTAATATCATTATACTCATGACATGTTGGCCATTACTTCTCTGTTATTTATTTTTATTTTTTTCCAAAAGAAAACAAGCACCAATCATCAAATCAAGATGTCTATAACAAATGGAATAGCTAGGAATTTAATTGATCAAGATTCTATCCATAGATTGAAAGTACTAAATATTTGTCAAAGATATGAAGAAAAAAAAAAATCCGTCCACATTTATTCTTGAGATAGTTTACTCAATATATGAGAGATAAAACTTAAATTTGCTAACGATTGTCATACATAGATTCAGAGTTATAATCAAAACGCATAGAGTGCAACAGATTGATAACATAATTAATTTTGTTTTAACACCTTAATTACCTCCAAAGATCGAAGTTGCTTTACATTAAGATAAGAAGTTGTGGTAACCTAGACACATAAATATGCAATAATTAAGATAAAGAGTCAGTAAATAAAGATTTTTTTTTCTTACATGACATTATACGATTCACACACCTGAAATCAAATCCTTGACTATATATTTACATGACTCTCAAGGAAGCCATAGAGTCATTGAGTTACACCCCAAAATATATATAGGGCTACAACTTAAAATTTACTTTCTAATTAAATGCTTAAGTTAATTCAAAATTGTCAGGATTTGAAGTTATAGTTGTCAGGAATTGTGGGGTGTGAGGTCATGGCTTACCTCACACCTGAAGCCTCCAGAACCAACTTACCAGAAGCCTCCAGCAGCAATAGCAGCCTTCTTTGAAATCCAGAAGCAGCAGATGATTCTTGAAGCAGTTGGGTGTGAGGTCATTGCTTACCTCACACCAGAAGTCTCTAGATTGGAAGCAGCTGAAATTTCTCTATAAATAGAGAAGGGTGGAAGCCAGAAAGATCATCCCTTCAGAAATCCAAAGTGTGAGAAGGAGAGAGTTGCAGAGAGTTTTCTGAAAACTCTCTGCGTGAAGAGATGAGAAATGGGAAAGAGAGCTGCTATTCCTATATTAATTAGGAAGATGAATAGTGAATTTACTATTCACATGTACGTGCCTTGGTGAATAGTAAATTTACTATTCATGTCAACATCATGTAATTGTTGAGGGAAAATTATAGTGAGAGATAAATATATTTTCTAGTGAGTGTTGAGATTTATTCTCTGGGTATACTCTGTAACTGATGTGAGTGTTTTGTGATAAACACTATTGTATTATTATCACTATAGTGAAGGCATAAAAGTAGCTCTGTGTGGAGTAGCCCGTTTAAACTTTTGGGGTGAACCACGTAAAAATCTCTGTGTGTTATTTCCTTGTTCCTGCTCTATTTTATCTATCGTTTGCTCCCCCGTAAATTTAGTAGTGGGAAATTATTCTGCAATTATCAGATTTTTTTTCGCAACAATAGTTCACGCTAAACATGTGAAGAGTGAGAAATAACAGTTAAACTTCAATTGAATTAATTCAATTTACACATATATATTGACTACAACATTAATGAGCTTTCGTTCTCAATTGAAAAAAAAAAAAAACCAATCAACCGTCTTTGAACGAGTGTTTTGGGGACGGTTTGGAATTATTTTTCGAAAATATAATAACTTTCTCAAAATATCTTGCCTTTTAAGATTGTTAAGAACTGTCCCTAAACACCTCTTCTAAAACAGTTTAATGCCCGCATTTTTCCATTTGCGTGTTACAAACCTAGAAATCTCATAAATCTACCTCCAACTGCCTTGTTCTGACCAACGTCTCCTACAGCAACCTCCAGCACGGATGACTTCAGCAGGCCAGCCACAATGCTGGAAAGTTCTTACTCTTCCAAGCTCCGTATGATGCCAGTCTAGCTCAACCCCTTGTGATGCCAGCTTCTCCTACACGCTCGACCATAGGTTCCACTGTGTATTTTTGTTTTGTTTTGCCAAAATTTTTTTTTTTGTCATACTAGGTACAAGAATTATAGAGAAGAAGATGAATGAAGAAACAATGAAGATGAAGTACTGTATTTCATTACTTAAAATATGTACAGAAAGTATGCTTATATACATAAGTCCAAATCTATCTTATTGGTAGTTATAAGTAACCAATCACAAAGCACTAATACTAACAGCATAACAGAAACTAATAGCTCACTTATTTATACGTAACAAACTAGTAGTTAAGAATATTCCAACAGCCCCCCATCAAACTAATGGTTTGGGAAGAACCAGAAGTTTGATTTTTAGAGAGTGAAATTGTGGAGAGGGTAAAGGCTTAGTTAAAATATCAGCCACCTGATGACTATAAGAAACATGTTCAAGGAGAAGTTGCTTCTGCAGTACTTGTTCGCGAATAAAATGTTGATCAAGTTCAATATATTTAGTACGAGCATGTTGCACTGGATTTTTAGCTAAACACTGAGCACTTTGATTGTCACAATAAAGAATAGGAGGAGCAGGAATAGGCAAATGTATCTCAGAGAAAAGTGACCGAAGCCACAAAAGTTCAGCAGTAGCACAAGCCATAGCACGATACTCAGACTCAGTACTAGAACGAGAAACTGTTTTCTGTTTGCCAGTGTGCCAAGATATGAGATTCATACCAAAAAATACACAGTAAGCACCTGTTGACCGTCGATCATCAATAGACGAGACCCAATCAGCATCACTATAAGCTGTCAACATTAGAGAATCAGAAGGAAAGAAAGCAAGTCCATGGGAGTTGGTACCTTTTAGATACCTGAGCAAGCGCTTAACTGCACCCCAATGAACATCAGACGGTTGAGACATAAACTGGCACAATTTATTTACAGCAAAAGAAATATCAAGCCGTGTGAGATAACAGTAACCCACCAACAATACTTCTATACAAAGCAGCATCATCAACAGAAAGAGTTGTGCCATCAGATTTGCTCAACCCTTTACTAGTGGACATAGGTGTGTCACTCTCTTTAGAATCAAGCAAACCACTCCTATCTAAGAGTTCCCTGATGTACTTCTGCTGATTGAGATATAACACCTTATCATGAAACACTACCTCAATACCTAAAAAATAATTGAGGGTGCCTAAGTCCTTTAAGGCAAACACTGAGTGTAGCTTACTCACAAGAGTCTCCACTGCACATGAGTTGCTGCCTGTGATGATGATATCATCAACATAAATCAACACAACAGTATAAGCTTCAGAAGAATCTTGAATAAACAAAGATGAATCTGATATAGCACCAACAAATCCAAATTCCAGTAAACACATGCTCAACTTAGAGAACCAAGCACGTGGTGCTTGTTTCAGACCATACAAAGCTTTAATGAGCTTACAGACCAAGCCATTTCCTTGCTCAAAACCTGGAGGTTGCATCATATAAACATCTTCAGTCAACTCCCCATTTAGGAAGGCATTATTAACATCCACTTGTCTAAGAGGCCACCCTTTAGTTACAGCAAGAGTCAATATAATCCGAATAGTTGTGGGCTTGACAACAGGAGAAAATGTCTCAAAAAAAATCAACACCTTCAATCTGCAAGAACCCCTTGGCAACTAATCTGGCCTTATACTTGTCTAAAGTTCTATCAGCCTTAAGCTTAACTCTGAACACCCATTTACATCCAATGTCTTGCTTTCCAACAGGTAAAGAGACCAACTCCCAAGTCCCATTCTTTTTTAGAGTTTCAAACTCTAATGCCATGGCATGCTTCCACTCAGGTATTTTAAGTGCTTCCTTATAACTCCTAGGTTCAGGTAACACAACAGAACCATGAATAGTGAAGGCACGCATCTTGGGCTTAGAAATACCAGACTTGGATCGGGTAAGCATACTATGGGTATTAGGAGCATTATTTGAATTAAGAGAAGTATTAGACAAAGCCTCATCAGTAGAAGAAAAAGGAAGATCAATTGAGAGATTAAGTGTATTGGACGGCAAAGGAGGTATAGAAATTGAATCAACAATTGGAGATAAAGAACTAGCTGTTGGCGTAGGAGATTGAGACAACACATGAGAAGGTGAAGATGACAAAACATTGTCTGTGGTGGGATTTAAAGGTGATGGGTACGAAACAGTGATCAAGAGGAAAAACAGAATTCTTCAGATACTTTAATATAGTTACAAGCTAGATATATATATATAGGTATACCAGATTAACTAACCTATAGAAACATTACACGTGTAATAAGTTGTAACTAATTAAGTAATAGATTACAAGCTCTTCTAGTACTCCCCCTCAAGCTGATGGATGTGGCAACACCATGAGCTTGCATCTAAGATCTTCAAAACGCTGTTTTCCCAAAGCTTTAGTGAGTAAATCAGCAAGTTGCACTTCAGTAGGACAATACTCAACTATCACTTCTTTCTTTAAAACTTGCTCTCGTATAAAATGCATATCTATTTCAATATGCTTAGTTCTTTGATGCATGACAGGATTTTGTGAGATATATTTGGCACCAATATTATCACAATTCAATACTGGAGGTTGTTTCAAGAACAGACCTATCTCACTTAGCAAAGACTTAATCCACTTAACTTCAGCTGCAAGTGAAGACAAAGCCCTATATTCTGACTCGGTTGAGGACCTTGCTACCACCTTTTGTTTTGATGAGGACCATGACACCAAACAATCTCCTAAGAATACACAATAAGCTCCAACACTCCTTCTATCATCATGACAAGTAGCCCAATTAGCATCCGAGTACCCTACAACCTCTAAAGATGAAGACTTCACAAACTGAAGTCCAAACTTGATGCTACCAAGTAAATATCTGAGAGCTCTTTTCAATGCTTGCCAGTGTTTATCAGTAGGTGCACTCATGAACTGACACAACTTGCCAACCGAGAAAGCCAATTCAGGTCTAGTAATGCAGCAGTACTGTAGAGCTCCAACCAAACTCCGATACAGCGTGGCCTCACTCTGACCAAGTGGTACACCATCAACCTTGGACAAACCTCCCCCTGAGGCCATAGGTGTAGAGGCATGCTTCGCATTAGAAAGTCCTGCACGATCAAGCAAACCTCGAATATACTTATGCTGAGACAAGAACATTCCTGTAGAAGATCGAATCACCTCAATTCCAAGAAAAAAATGAAGAGAACCAAGATCCTTCAATGGAAATACACCATGTAAACATATAACAAACTGCTGTAGAAGAGATGGATTCGACCCAGTTAAAAGAATATCATCTACATACACAAGAAGAAGAACAATATCTGATCCAGAACGTTTGATAAACAAACTTGTATCAGTAACAACATTTTTGAACCCATCAGCAATCAACCAAGAACTGAGCTTGTGGTACCAAGCCCTGGGGGCTTGTTTCAACCCATATAAGGACTTACGAAGTTTACACACAAAATCAGGGTGTGTAGAATCTTCAAAACCAGGTGGTTGACGCATTAACACAGTCTCTTCCAAATCACCATTAAGAAAAGCATTATTGATGTCAATTTGACGAGCCACCCAACCAAAATGCACAATAAGAGCCAGAACCACACGAATAGTAGAAGCTTTAATGACTGGACTGAAAGTTTCTTGATAATCCACCCCATGAGTCTGTGAATAACCTTCTGCCACAAGCCTAGCCTTCCTTTTATCAATCTTCCCAGAAGCAAGTTGTTTGGTTTTGAACACCCAATGACAACCAATGATTTTATCATGAGAAAAACGAGGGACTAAATCCCAAGTATGATTATGAATCAAAGCTTGATGCTCAACAAGCATAGCATCTCTCCAAACTGCATATTTATTAGCTTCACTAAATGACTTTGGTTCCCAAGGAATCTCAATAGAAGAGGAAACTTGTGACACAAAAAGACGAGGATTGGGCTTAATAATGCCAGCTTTAGAACGAGTTAACATTGGGTGAGCATTAGCAGGCTGAGAACCAACGGGTAAAACATTATGGTCAACAGGTGAGGCAGATGTGGCAGATGTGGCAGACATGACAGGAGAAGGAACGGGCAAAACACTATTATCAACGAGTATATTTGAATGGGCTGGTATATTTGAATGAGCTGCACTACTACAAATTTGGCTTTATAGGACGGCCACTGGCCATCCTATAAGTCTTATAAGACGGCCAGTGGCCGTCCTATAAAGTCCCGTCCTAAAAGAATCGAAAAAAATAGGACGTTCACGGAGTGTCTTATAAAAAATTTTTATAGGACAGCCATTGGCCGTCCTATAAAATTCTTTTAAGACGGCCACTAACCGTCTTATAAAATTCTTTTAGGACAGCCATAAAAAAAAAAACCAATTTCTTTTAGGGCGGCCAGTAGCCGTCTTATAAAATTCTTTTAGGACGGCTACTGACCGCCCTAAAAGAAATTGGTTTTTTTTTTTTTTTGGTGTTCGTTCAGTACTGAAATCTATGTATAACACATATATAAATTAATTTTATTCTAGAAACACGATTTCAGAATAAATTTCATTCCAAAAATATCCAAAAAAATTGGTTCAAAAAAAATTGGCGCTTCTTTCAATTTTTCTTTTCCCGCTTTAGTTTTTCAATTCCCTCTTTCTTTTTAGGACTCAACCTGATAATCAAAATTTAACCCATAGATTCACAATAAGAAACTAACAAGCCAACTATCATTAATACTTTCATAACAGAAATGCAAAGAAAATGGCCAAAGATGGACGAAAAAATGGCAAACAAAAATCAAGAAAGGAGAATGATCAGAGTGAGCAAAACGAAACAATTATTAAAGTCGAGCAAAATACAAATATCAACCCAAAGTGGAGAATAAAATAAATAATAAGTGCACAATAAATAATCAAAGCCTTCACATGCTACCAGATCTGCTAGCAAAAATAAATTATTGTTAGTGGTGATATTGAAGGGGATGTGGATAAGGATGAGTATCCTGGTGAGAAAGAGGAGGCGAGGAATGAGTGGTCAGAAAGAGGAGGAGATGAAAGAGTGGTGAGAAAGAGGAGGAGAGGATGGAGGATGAGGGATTGAAATTTTTTTAACTTAAAATGAGTTAGGTTCACTTGCGAGGAGAAAGATATATAAGTCAAAAAATTACACTCGTTCTTATAAATTCTTTTAGGACGAACACAGAAAAAAAAAAAAAAAAAAAAAAAAAAAAAAAAAATTAAATTTCTTTTAGGGCGGCCAGTAGCGTGACCGTCCTATAAGAATTTTATAGGACGGCTACTGGCCGCCCTAAAAGAATTTTTTTTTTTTTTTGTGTTTATCCAGTATTGAAACTATATAGGACGGCTAATAGCCGTCTTATATAGTAACATTAGCCGTCCTAAAAGAATTTTTTTTAAGACGGCTAATAGCCGTCCTATAAAGTTCCGCCTAATTTTTTCCGTAATAGCCGTCCTATATTTCTTATAGGACGGCCATATACTTGAGACCGTCCTATTTGTTTCTCACTCTAAATTATAAGCCATCCTATATTGCCCAAATTGTAGTAGTACTGGTATATTTGAATAAGACAACGGTGGACTGGGAAAAGATAAAGGAGATTGAGACATAACAGGAACCACAACAGAACAACTAGGAATTGATTTATCAATAGGCATGGGACCCAAAACTGACACAGCAGGTCCGAAAACTGGAGCTGATGACATAGAAAAAGTAGATAAAATGGGTTGACTAGATTGCACATTAGTTTGAAGAAAAGGAAAAATGTGTTATGCAAAAACCACATGGCGATTAACATAAATTTTCTTTGTAAAATAGTCCAAACAAACATAACCACGCTGATGAGAAGCATAGCCAAGACACACACATGGTACAGATTTAGCATCCAATTTGTTATTCCTATAAGGTCTCAAGCAAGGAAAACAAAAGCTACCAAAGACTTTTAGAAAATGATAGTCAGGTTCCCTTTTATACAAAAGAAAATAAGGTGATTGAGAAGTAAGAACTCTGGAAGGAACTCTATTCAAAACAAAAGAAGCAGTTCTAAAAGCATAAGGCCAATACAACTTAGGAACCCCAGATTGAGCAAGAAGAGTAAGACCAGTATCTACAATCCTACAAATTCGACTCTCAACCATGCCATTTTGTTCAGAAGTGTGTGCACAAGTTTTGCGATATATAATACCCTCATTTTCAAGAAGCACTGCAAGAGGTTTGAACTCCCCTGCCCCATCACTCTGAATAGATTTCAATTTATAACCATATTGAAGCTCAATCATGGTTTTAAATTTTAGAAAAACAGATAATGATTGATCTCTAGTTTTGAGAAAGAAAACCCAAGTGAACCTAGTATGATCATCAACAATTAACAAACAATAGCGTTCGTCATTTACAGAAGTAATGGGAGAAGGACCCCATATGTCCATGTACATTAATTCAAAAGGAGAAGAAGAAACAACATGTACATTATGGGAAAAAGGAAGTTTATGAGACTTTATCGTAGCACAAGAAACACAGACAGATTTAGAAACAGGAGAAGACTCCTTTATTACATCAATATGATGTTTATTCAAAAAGGAAGTAACCACAGAATCAGAAACATGACACAATCTATTATGCCATATAGAAGCAGTTGCCAAGAAACCAGTAGGTGATGCACCAGAAGCTTCTGAAGAAGAAGTCCTGAATGAACCATCTTGCCGTAGTAACTTGTACAAACCACGATCAAGAGGGCCTTGAAGAAGAACCTTCCTCGTATGAGTGTCCTTGACACAAAAGAAAGAAGAGTGAAACTCAACAAAAATGTTATTATCTTGACATAATTTGTGAACTGACACAAGATTAGAAGACACATTAGGTGCATGTAAGACATCTTTTAACACAAAACAACGGTTGGAAACAGGAAGAGATGAGGTGCCTATAGAAGAAATAGAAATAGAATTGCCATTACCTACAAGAATGCCATCATTGCCACTATAAGGAACAGGATTACCAAGATTTGAGGAATCATTGGTGATATGGTGAGTAGCTCTTGTATCTAACACCCAATTATTATCTGAAGATCCTTTAGAAGCTATAAAAGCAGTAGGAGATGACTTATTGTTGTTAAGTTGATTTTTAGAAGATCCACCAAGCAGATCTCTTAATTTGAAACAACTAGACGCAGCATGCCCCATCTTTTCACAAAATTGACACTGTAAATTCCTCCTCTGATTAACTCCACGTCCTCTACCATAATTCTTTTGAGTAACCGAAAAACGAGATGAATCCTTAGGTGTCTTTTGTGCAATCAAACCAGTATTGGAACTATCTTGAACATTCAAAGAATTAAATCGAGCAAGATTAGCTTGCAAGACTTGATGTTCCTCATCCTTATCTTGTTGTTTCAACCGATTCTCAAATACTAGCAGTCTACTATGAAACTCTTCAATGGTGATAGTACTAGCACTTTCAGTAATGGAACAAACAAATGGATTATATCGATGATTTTAATCCGGAAAGAGCATAAAGAACTAAATCCTTTCGTGGAACAGGTTCACCAACAGCAGTAAGATTATTTGCTAGTGTTTTAATTGACATTACATAGTCATCAACAGATTGTGACTCTTTCTTTACAGTTTGCAACTGAAGCTTGAGTTCCATAATTCTAGACTGAGCTGAAGAAGCAAATATTTCCTCAAATGTCATCCAAAGATCCCGAGCAGATTGCTTGCCATACAAATAGCCAGAAACTTCACTAGTCACAGAACCATAAATCCATGACCGCACAGTGCCATTAACACGCTTCCAAACAGCATATTCTGGTGATACAGTGGTGGTTCCAGTAGTGTACATATTCGGAACAATCTGTGAACCATCGACGTATTCTTCTACACCTTATGCAGCAATGATACTTAGAAGCTGCTCACGTCACAACAAGTAGTTTGATCTATCAAGTTTGATGGGAAAAGTCAAATTGACTAGTGGAATTGTTGAAGATATCATCGGTGAAGAAGAAGTCGCAACTGAATCATGAGAAGCTGCCATTCTTCAATTAAATCTTTTGTCAAAAACAGAAAAGAAGAAGAAGAAGAAGATGAAGAAACCCTAAAATATCAAGAAATCACAATCTTGAAAACAAGGCTCTAATACCATACGAAACAGTGATCGAGAGGAAAAACAGAATTCTTCAGATACTTTAATATAGTTACAAGCTAGATATATATACATAGGTATACCAGATTAACTAACCTATAGAAACATTACACGTGTAATAAGTTGTAACTAATTAAGTAATAGATTACAAGCTCTTCTAGTAATGGGGACTGCTCATTAACGGGCAAAAAATCAGATTGCAAAAAAGGCAAACTAGTAGTAGGCAAGCTAGACATACTAGCTGGTGGAATATCACAACGGTCAAAAGAGGAGGTCCCAACAGTTTGACTCACAGAAGATAAGGACACAGCAGATTTATTAGACAGAGAAGGTGCTTGTAAAATAGATAGAGTAGACATCTCATTTTTTATTCGGCTAGAAGATGACATATAAGACAAAAAAGGAAAAATGGTTTCATTGAATACAACATGCCTACTGATATAAAATTTATCAGCTTTAATATCATAAAAAATATACCCACGTTGCTTTGCTCCATAGCCCAAGAAAACGCACTCAGTGGAACGAGCTTCAAGTTTATTTTTGGTATAAGGCCTCAAACAAGGGAAACATTGAACACCAAAAATTTGAAACTGAGTAAAATCACACTTCTTAAGATAAAGCACTTCATAAGGAGATTTCTGACCAAGCACCTTTGATGGCAACCGATTAAGCAGAAAAACAGCTGTTTTGAACGCATAAGGCCAAAAATGAAAGGGAGCATGGGATTGAAACAGTAATGCTAGACCTCTTTCAACAATTCTACGATGTCTAGATTCCACAACACCATTTTGCTCTGAAGTGTGTGTACATGTGCATCTACGTATGACACCCTCCTTCTCAAGAGAAGATACAAGAGGTTTAAATTCAGTTCCCCCATCTGTTTGTATAGCTAGGATGCGCTTGGAAAATTGCTTGTCAACCATAGCTTTAAAATAAAGAAAAACAGTGGAAGTTTGATCTTTTGTCTTTAAAGGAAACAACCATATGAATCTACTATGATCATCAACCACAGAAAGAAAATACTTGTCATCATTATATGAAAGCTTTGGAGATGTCCAAAGATCTAAGTACAACAAAGCAAAAGGAATAGCACCTCTATCATGTCTTACAGAAAATGGCAATTTGTGAGACTTAGCAACTTGACAAGAAAAGCAAAAAATAGCTTCTCTAGACAAATTAGGAAGAGAAATACCATTTGAGTGAAGCACCTTGAGTGTTGTATCAAATGATGGATGGCCTAATTTTTGATGCCAATGTTGATACATGGAAATGGACTTTTCTGCAGCAGAGACAAATACTGAGCCATTATCCACACTAGGAGCAAAATGACAAACACCAATAGTGGAGTCATTTTTACTTACAGTTCCAGCAACTTCATACAACCCATTTCTACTAGTCCCACGAAGTATGATCTCCTTGGTCACACGGTCCTTCACAAAGAAAGCATTAGAGTGGAACTCAATAAACACAGGGTTATCAGAACATAAACGCTGAACAGACAATAAATTGGCAGAGGCACTAGGAGTATGTAGCAAATTAGTGACAGCCAAATTGCAATTATTATGAGTTTGCAAAACACCAGATCCTACCTACACTAGAAATTGGTAATTTACAACCATTTCCAACAAGAATACCTGCAGTGCCCTCATATGAAGTTGAATTAGGAACATTCGACTTAGTGGGAGTTAGATGATGACTTGCACCTGAGTCAAGAAGCCATTTTTGAGTTGAAGGATTACTAGTACTAGTAGACATAGCAGTCATTGCACTTGGTTCAGAAACAGTAGAAGAATGAGGCTTCCCAAGCAACACATCTCGAAGCAAGAAACAAGAAGCTGCTACATGGCCTAGTTTGTCACAAATTTGACATACAGGTTTGTCTTTCTTGACATGTTTGATCTGATTTCCTGAGTTAGTATCACCCTTTCAGTGGCCAGAGTTTCTTTGTTTCAAGAAACTATGAAAGTTCCATTGAGATTTGATGCTAGATCCTTGACCATTAGCACTATGCCCAGAAAAAAATTTACTAGTATTGGATCCTTTATAATTCTTATGAAAAGAAGCCACATTAGCATGAGGCACAAAATCTTGTCCAAAACCTTCAGATTGACGCAACATCCTCTCAAAAGTTTCTAACTGATTATGTAGAACACCAACCGAAGGACTCACTTGTGTCATATTAAAAGTAGTCACAAAGGTGAGATACCTTGGTCCAAGCCCATTGAGAATATACAGCACCAATTCTCTCTCAGGAATCAACTCTCCTGCTGCTGCCAAGTGATCTGCTATTGTCTTAGCTTTGAGTAAGTAATCGCCTACAGTAAGTTCATTCTTGACTAATGTTTGAAGTCGTCCCCTTAACTCCATAACTCTTGACTGTGTAGTGTTGCTGAATCTCTCTTCAAGAGAGATCCATTGATCTCTTGCAGAATTTCTACCAACTAACACTGCATTAATGCCTTGAGTTACTGAACTGAAAATCCAACTCTTGACAAGAGCATCAAATTGCACCCACGTTCTAAGCTGTGGATTAACTATCGTACAATCAACATCAAGAAAAGGCGAAGGCCTTGGCAAGCTACCATTAATGAAGTTCTCTAACCTATATGCCATGATAAAGCAAAGAATCTGATCACGCCAGATCAAATAATTGTTGTTATCTAATTTGACAGAAAGCGCCACACTATTTGGTGGACATGCTGAAAAATTCTGGGAAAGACTCTCAAGAACGGAATTAGAACCCCCTGATTGTGTTAAAGAAGTACCCATAGTTCTGTTCCCAAGAATATCTTTGTTCATAATCCCATCTACATCAGTCTGTAAAATTCTTGAACCAATACCAGCATTTGACGAGGGATGAATGACTTGATTCAACCCAGAAGAAGCAATTGCCGGTGGTGTAGAAATAACAGCATCTTTAAATGAGGATTTAGAACCCATTGTGAAAATAGCCCGAAAAGAATCTTTAGAAGCTCTGATACCATACAAGAATTATAGAGAAGAAGATGAATGAAGAAACAGTGAAGATGAAGTACTGTATTTCATTACTTAAAATATGTACAGAAAGTATGCTTATATACATAAGTCCAAAGCTATCTTATTGGTAGTTATAAGTAACCAATCACAAAGCACTAATACTAACAGCATAACAGAACCTAATAGCTCACTTATTTATACGTAACAAACTAGTAGTTAAGAATATTCCAACACTAGGACTAAAGTCGCTAAGTAGAAGTTAAATCAAACCATTGTAGCTAAGATTGTTTCTACAAATTGAATGGAATGTCCTTAAGAGAAACCTCTGTCTATATTTCCCAAATCATTAGGATATGAGTCCAACATATGTTCTTCTTGACAAAGAAAAGAAATATATAGAGTCCAACATATGTTTTAGTCTAATACTTATTATAGCTAATTGTTGTCCTCATAAACATTATTTGGGCTTCTGCAACATTATTATTGCCATGTAGATTTCAAATTGGATATCCTTCCAATAATTCTTATAACTGTACAACAATTAAAATGAATTAGAATTATTAGTTATTTCTTAATTATTAGTGTTAGAGCCAATTTAAGAAGCTTCAAGAATGAATTATTGAACAGTTATATATGGGCGAATAATTACCTCAAATAGATGCAAGATTATAAGTCCCCTCATCACAAGCATTGCTCTTACAAAGAGGAATATCTTCAAACTGCTTTGCGGGCAACTTCTCAGACAAAGAGCTTCTAGCTGCAGACTACATCTTTTATCGAACTTTTGCTGTTGGACTACGTAAAATTACCTGATGGGAAACTGAGACTTATTTCTGATGGAAATGACACAAAGTCTTTACTTTTATTTACGCTGCTGATTATCTAAACCTATACCTTCTAAGAATGATCTTTTAAGAAGTTGAATTCTGGAGAAAAAACAAGATTACTTTCAAACGGAAATTCATCAAAAGCATCTGTCAAGCATTCAGAAAATGTAGCTCGCAAAAGCTTTAAGTTTGTAAAAGCTTTGAATACTATAAGACGTGTCCGCTAAATCTTTATGCAGAATTGTGTCTTTTTGTGTTCTCTTTTACATACTTTATTAGTAAAGTAAATTATTGTCATGTATGAGATAATGAGATCATTCTCTAACATTTATAGTTTTTCTAATTTGACAGGATAGGAAGAGATGGTTTAAGGGGCAGGTATGTTATCACCATTTCATGGTCTTCATAGAGTTTTATGTTTGCTGGTATATCTTGAAACCATTGATGCTTATATTGATAAATGCGGAGGTACCAGAACCTCTTTCCCTTTAACTAATGAGCGATGTAGAATGGACTTGATTATTTAATATTGAGCCTTTCTGATGCAACTAAATGGATAGATTAAATGTGACATATCAAAAAAAATGTGACATATGTGGAGTCCATGAACTTGAATGCTATTATTTACATGTACAAAAGAATAGGTCATGTATCAGTAATTATGATTTTGTCTTCATGTCAATATCAACCTTGGGAAGATAGAATGAAAACTAAGGGATGCTTGTTTTGCTTGATAATTTGGATCCAAGCTATACTTCAACAGATGTAGAGATAATACAATTCACCTTATCTTGCAGTATATATAATATAGCCTCTTAATCTTTTTATATTTTTTAACCAAAGGTATTAAAGGGCGGTTTTGAGCCTTGAGGTGTATTTGTCGCATGAATTGAGGCGTAAGTCTCATTCTAAAGAGTCTTGAGATTTCTCACAATGCAAGATATAAACCTAACTTAATTTTTAGAGTATATAATTGTTACCATGATTCCAAATTGATCAATTATAGTTGTTATTTTTGGTTGGATAAATAACAACTTTGATGTTTAGGATGCATGTATATTAATTAAGATGTGTATTTAGATATACCAATTTTGATTCTTATGATGAACGTATATTAGCTAAAATGTGTATTTGGATCCTTTGATGACATTCTGTAATTGTTTTCTAAATTAAGCATTATATAATTATTTATTTAGTTTGTAGGAAAAATTATACACAAGAGAGGACATTGATGTTTGTAGACGTGAATGATGTACCTTTATCATCAATAGATTAAATAGACTGTGAGATGATGACTTAATATTTAAGGTAATTATTAGATCAAGTTTTGTAATTGATAACTAATTGTTAATAATTAACTTGGTCTTAGAACTAAATGTTAGTTTAGTTTGATAGCTATGATAACAATTTCATTGTAATATTGGAAACATTATTAAAAATGACTCAAAAAATATTGTAACTAATCGCTAATTATATTATAGTGATTAATTAACAATGTTACGTAAATGATTATCTTATTATTATTGATCTTGAATATATATATATATATATATATATATGGTGTGTGCGCGCACAATTACAAGATAATGTTTGTACGAAAAAGTACAAAAATAACGCACAATAATGATAAAGCAATAATTAAGAAACTAATATTCACTTATTAATAATGAAAATCGTAAAAATTTATTTAAATTAGTTGCACAATTTATATAGCACCAATTGCCAATTAATTTAGATAAGCATTTTAATAATTTTGAAAAGAAAATATTACCCAAATATCATTATTTTTGTGAACATCACGCCTTTGAGTTATATACTCCCATAAATAATATGATATAGTACCCACGTTCGCATCCAATTGGTTGGATACAAACAATTAATGGTTGATAAGAAATCATGCTTATTTTCAAAGCCATCGTCCTATATATATATATAAGTATAACTAGCTTATAATATATATTATATCTTATCAAAAGCAGCTTGTTATGTATATATAGTTCATAAAATTTGTTTTAGCTAAAGGGGGCGTAGATATATATCAATTATTTTTAAGCAAATGGTAATGTACATTCACGATAATCAAACTTTCGATTTTTTGCTATTTAAATTATGCACTTTGAAAAATAACTATATGATATAAATAAATAAAAAAGATGATTTGATATATGAATTTTTAGTAGCTAATGAATAAAATGCACTATTTGTCAAGTCCCAGCATATTCAATGTACCAATCGCATTTGTCTATATTGTCTGTGACAATACATCCATTGTTAGACCACTTAGGAGGACTTTCTTTTAAAAAGAGTTAAAACAAGATAAAGTGGTGATTCTAATTGCTCTATATATAAGATACTATTGCTGTCTAAATTCCACCAAACCACTGCCCATAGATAGTTTGCTTCATGACATATATATAATAGACATAAGATACAACTATATACACCTTTAGAGGATTGTGTTTGTAGAAGATTGGAGAAGCCGGGCAAAGCAAGATGATATATTTGATCAACCTCAACTAGCAATGGCTCTGTGACATATTCTAACGTAAAAGAAAATGTAAATGCGTACAGATAAAGAGTAAAGAGATACATATTACAATTTAAAATCGGTAGCTGAAATAGGGAAATTAATACCAAAAAACTATGCTAGCTTTAGAGAGACCACCAAATGATAAAACATTTCAAATAGTCTATGATTCGCCCCAAATGGTGCATTCAAATATTCAATTTACCAATCAGTTCATCAAATTAGAGGGAAAAAAGTTGCTTTTAAAGTAAATAATGTGCTACTCCATTGATTATATTACTTATATTTTAATAAAATATTAACTTGTATTTTATAAAAATTATTATAGTAATACTAAATTTTATCAACATATCAGAGTCTTAGCCTTTACTTTCAATCTTGATTTTCTCAAACACACAGAGGAAATAGCCATTATATATATATAATGGCAAGCATCCAACTTTCTTTTTAATTTTAATTTTTTATTTATTCTGGTAAGTCTATCTACCTTCTCTTCTGGTAAGTCTGGTACCATCTGGACTGTAGTCCAGATGGTACCAGCTTCTATGAATCTGTGTACTAAAGGGTTAGGTCACAGGTTCGAAGCCTGGGGGGGCGAAAGGAATCTGCTAACCTCCACCACAGCCTGGACCTCTACCTAAGGCATGCCCGTAAGAGCTAAGAGAGGGGACCCCCAGAGATATCCTACATGTGGCGAGATTTATCTCAAAACAACTACCATAACCATAACCCACTCTCAAACATCTCTCTTCCATTTCTTTCTTCTTCATGACCTCCCATTACTGTGTGTGTATTTGTGTTATCTTTCATTAATATTTCATGTTCATCATCCCTCTATTATCAACTTCTTTACCCATCTTATCTACCTATCCTATCTAACCTGTCTAATTTTGCTGCTCAAAACTATTTAAGCTTGTGAAGATCATTTCATTTTCAAAGACAAATTAAACTGACTCACTTTCTTTTGCTGTTTTAGCAGTGCTTTCCTAATTACCATTTTTTGGTCTAACGGGGAAAAGTGACCCAGGAGTGTCTCTTAATTCCTACATAAGTCCTAATATTAGTAGGGATCAAGAGTACACATGGATTATAAAAGAAGTTGATAATCTACTCATCTATCACTATTACAATTTGAGCAATATAGGACGGCTTCTAATTTAGAGTGAGAAACAAATATAAAGTCTTAAGTATATGACCTAAAAGAGTTTGAGAAACTAACAGAAACAAAGATACTTCCACACTCTTTATTGAGTACTCGTGTTGATATATATATAGACTAGAGCTAATATAACAAAGCCTAACTAACACAAACCTATCCCACGTGATTCAACAAACCAAAACTAAAATAGTTACTGAAGCTGTTATACAATACATGCAGTACACCATACAATCATAAGTCTAATACCCCCCTTCAAGCTTATGGTAGTGGCAAAAACATGAGCTTGGTTTTCAGTGGCATAAACTTCACTTCACCCAAAGGCTTAGTTAACACATCTGCTACCTGTTCATTAGTTGGTGTAAACCGAACATCCAATTTGTTTTCAACAACAAGATCTCTAATAAAATGAAAATCAATTTCCACATGCTTCATTGTAGCATGCATTACATGATTGGCAGCTAGACACGTAGTACTTATACTGTATGTGAAAAGGACTGGTGTGTGGGCTTGAATAACCCGAAGCTCAAGTAAAAGAGACTACAACCAAACTACTTCAGCAGCTGCCAATGCCAATACTCTATATTCAGCTTCGGCACTAGACCGAGAGAGTACCTTGTGCTTAGAGGAGGACCAAGAGATGAGGCTGTCACCAAAGAAGATAGCATAGCCATCTGTGCTTCTACGATCATCACTACACCTAGCCCAATCATAGTTAGAAAAACCAATTACTCCCAAAATATCTGACTTTTGGAACAGTACACCATGATTTACAGTGCCTTTTAAGTACCTAAGGACGCGCTTCGCAGCTTGCCAATGGACATTTGTAGGTGCATGTTGGCAAAGTCTATTAACAACATAGGCAATTTCAGGTCTAGTCAAAACACAATATTGCAAGCCTCCTACTAAACTTCAAAATTGAGCACCATCTGCAAGTAATACCCCATCATATTTGGAGAGAATAGAACTCGAAGCCATGTGAGTTTTAAGAGGTTTAGTGGAAGACAAACCAAACTTCTCAAGAAGAGAGTTAACATACTTTTGTTGAGAAAATTGTAAGTTGTCAATGAAACGTTGAACTTCAATTCCAAGGAAAAAATGTAAATTTCCTAAATCCTTCAAAGCAAATTTCTTATTCAGCAAACCAACCAAATCAAGAATATATTTGCTATTACTTCCTGTTAGAATGATGTCATCAACATAAACTAACATAACAGTGACATGTGATCCATTAAATTGAACAAATATTGAAGTGTCTAATTTAGAATTAGTGAACCCCAACTCAATAAGACTACAACTCAATTTTTGAAACCAAGCTCTAGGAGCTTGCTTCAAACCATATAGTACCTTCTTCAATTTACACACCCAATTTAGATGAGATGGATCTTCAAAACCAAGTGGTTGTTGCATATAGACAGTCTCCTGCAAGTCCCCATTCAAGAAAGCATTGTTGACATCAATTTGTTTTAAGACCCATCCAAATGACAAAGCCAAAGTGAGAACAACTCTAGTGGTTTCACCACAGGGGAAAAAGTTTCTGAGTAATCAATGCATGCCACTTGATCATACTCCTCAGCTACAAGTCTAGCTTTGTATTTGTCCAACAAACCATCACATTTCAACTTGGTTCTATACACCCACTTCCTGCCAATAGGATTTGCAGCAACAGGACAAGGAACTAACTCCCAAGTTCCATTGTCTAACAATGCCTTAAACTCCTTGGCCATGGCATCTTCCCATTCTAGAATACCCTTTGCATCTTTGTAACAAGATGGTTCAGAAAGAATAATAGATGAAGTAAGATAGAGTTTGGGTTTTAAAGAACCTACTTTGGAACGTGTGGTCATTGGATGTTGGTTACTGGAAGAAACTGGATCTAAGGGTAATGATTAGTTACTTGAAGAAATGGGAGCTAAGGGTAATTCCACAAACAGCTCACCAAAAGAGTCAGAAGAAGTAGCAGGCAAATAAGTGTTAGACTGAGGAATTAAAGGTGAGGGAGACAAGTCACAACCAACAGGAGAGAGATCAGAGGTAGAAATTGTGTCTGACAAAGCTGGACTAGAGAAAGGACATTGGGTAGAAGAAGAAACAATAGGTAGGACTGATGTGGAGGGAATACTTGGCTCAGAATGAGCAAGAGGGTCAAAATTTTGTGCCTGTGCACTACTCATAGGACAAAAGGAAACAATAGTAGGTAGAGTAGGTGGAAGAAATAAAGAAAATTGTTCTTGAGTCAAGGCTGGGGAGACAGATTTTGAAGAAGACTGAGGGTGTTGGGGATATGGAAAAACAGACTCATCAAACTGAACGTGTCTACTGGTGTAAATACGACTAGTAGAGGGGTCCAAACAAAGGTAACCTTGTTATTAGGGTGCATAGCCTAGAAAAATACAAGGTAGAGATCGTGGTTGGAGTTTATGACTGTTGTATGGTCTAAGGCATGGAAAACACAAGCACCCAAAGGTCCTGAGAAAATTAAAATCAGGTTGCTTTTGATACAAAACTTGATAAGGAATTTGATACTCAAGTGACTTGGTAGGGAGTCGATTTAATGTATAAACCGCTGCTCTAAAGTCATACATCCAATATTTTACAGGTAAGAAAGAATGAAGTAAAAGACCCAACCCTCTTTCTACCACTCTTCTATTCCTAGTCTCCACTACCCCATTTTGTTCAGAGGTATGGGGACAAGTTTTTCTATGTATAATACCACATGTAGCAAGTTTAGAAGTCACAAAATTGAACTCCCCACCACCATCAATTTGTACTGATTTAATTCTAAACTCAAAGTTCCTTTCAACCATTGTCAAGAAATTGCAAAACAAGTTCTCTGCCTGACCTTTAGTAATGAGAAAAAAATCCACATATACCTGGTGCAATCATCCACAACGAGCATGAAACACTTGGCTCCAGTATTAGCTACTATGGGTGGAGTCCAAAGATCCACATATACTAGTTCAAAAGGTTTAGCACAAGCAACATGAGAGTGTTTAAAAGGCAATTTATGAGATTTAGACATAGCACAAGAAGTATAAATATTGCCAAGCTAATTCTTCTTACAAGAAATACACGACAATTGAATGAGTTTATCTAGAATACTTTCAGATGGATGAGCTAATCGATTATGCCAAACATCAATCTTTATTGCAGAAAAACAAGAAACAAAGATACTTCCACTCTTTATTGAGTACTCGTGTTGATATATATACAGACTAAAGCTAATATAACAAACCCTAACTAACACAAACCTATCCCACGTGATTCAACAAACCAAAACTAAAACAGTTACTGAATCTGTTATACAATAAATGCAGTACACCATACAACCATAAGTCTAATATGACCGTCCTACTAAAAATATGAGACAACTATTACGAAAAAAAATTAGGTGAAACTTTATACGACAGCTATTAGCTATCTTAAAAAAATTCTTTTAGGACAGCTATATAGGACCTAAAAGAATGAATGTGTAATTTTTTTTTTTACTTTACTGTCTCCTCGCAAATTTGAATCTGATTTATGTTGAAGTTAAAATATAATCCCTAGCTATATTTCTCTCATAAAACTCACTTGTTTTCTCAAGCCCCAATGTCCCTCCATTTTGGTTTAAAACGTTACTCTAACTCCACAAACTCGCAGTTGATACAAGAGATGGTATAAGATTGATGTTTTAGCTAAGATTATGTATAGAACTACACATTTATGTTATGGTTCTAATAATTTAAATGATTCCATTTTATGTTTTCAAAAATAAATTTTTGGCACTTGATTTTCTGTTGAATGATGACCAATATTGGTTTTTGTGGTGTAAGGTTGAACCAAAACAGGAATTTCGGGTGCTGGGGGCGTGTAAAGGAGCAAATGCTCTTCTAGTGAAGTTTATAGAGGATGGACTCCATGATAGATATGGTAAAACTTTTTATTTATCCTGTTCATTTGAAATGCTATTTTCTTCGTTTTGCTTTTCATTGCATTTTTATTTTGTTTATTATTTGTGTTTAAGTTATGAAGAAAAAGTAGTTAACCTTAGGCGATTGGATCAAGTGATAACCTCCATTAATGATTGGTACATGGAACCAGGGCTTTTTGGGATTGGTTTGCCCCTCTTTTAAACATATAACTACTTACTTTTTTTATATTAGCCTTGCAGAATTAAAATCTTTCTATGTCATTAATTTTGGTATAAACTCTTTTTTGAGAGAGATATTTGTGTTTCTTGATGATTATTATAGATTTCACGAGTTGATATTCTCTCTCTGGAGGCGTCCTCCGGTTACAAGTATCTGAAGTGGAAGTCAATAACATCTAAATTCGGTTCCTTGACTAGAAAAGGCAAGAAATAGTAATACAATAGATTTGGTTCACTCACGGGTGTGAATACTACCATGCATTTACATTGGTTCACTCACGGGTGTGAATACTACCATGCATTTACATTGGTTCACTCACGGGTGTGTTTACATACGTTATAATTTTGGGAATGATAATGAATATGTAGGATAGACTAAACAATTAATTATTAATTCTTTATTCTCTACAATAGTGAGCCAACTGCATGGAAGACGAAGCCAGAAACTATAATTCGTCAACTTACAATAAAAAAGGGATAGGTAATGTGTTTTACCCACTTTCTTTTGTTCCTATGTAATTTGTTTTCTGTCTTTAAAGAGTATTCAGAGATACTGGTGTGGTGATTTTGACTTTTTAGAGAGCATTTGCATTTTTTTCATACAATATTTTTTTGCTATTTTCTCAATTTGGTTAACTCAACATAAATGATATATTCCTACAGCTATGTTTTAATTTTCTTAATATTAGTCTTTTGGAAATATGATAGTTTAAATTGTTTGCACCTAAAGATTTTATATGTTCTCTCTTTTATCTTTCGACTATGAGGATAACGGAAGATGTTAGCATCATTCTACAACCTGTAGGTAAAAAATTTGAGCTTTTCTTCTATATATATATTTGATCTGCACGATGTCTTGAATGCTATGAATATGGGTATTATGTCAAGAAATAATTGCTATAATTAACAAGGCTTTACAAACATGACTTCGTCAACGTGAAAATTCAAATATTAATCATAATTGGATTCCCGTTAAGGTAATTGTTTTAGTTAGTTTCTAAATTTTTTTCAATTATTTTTTATGTTTATAATTAAATTAATTTTATAATTATTAACTATAGCTGTCTTAATTGTACTTAGTGTCCAAAACAACCCGAATCGTATGAATGTGGATACTATGTTATGAAATTCATGGATACATATATTATTAATTTTATTGGAAATACAGACACAAATGATGTATTGGTAAGCTTAAACCTTATTATTTATTTATGTATATTTAAGTTAATATGTAATATTATTTATCTATAATTTAGCTTTAAAATATTTTACATGTCTTGTATTGTAGTTCTCAAGTAAGATTCGGTACACATCAATATAGTTGCTGACATTAAGGCAAGAATGGTGTATGTACATGTATAATTATCTTTCAAACAATTAGCTAGTTTGTATGTAGCTAGTTTTAATGCTTAGATTATATGTTTCATATATATGTATGTTCCTGTAATATAATTGTTCATTATGGTAATATGTGTAAAGCTAGGCTTTGAACCATATATATATGATATAAATTATGGATGTTTTTGGAATGAAATTATTCTAAATTTTGTTTTTGAAATGAAATTAATATTTGTACACGTTATATATAGATTTTAGTAATGGACAAATATAACAAAAAAATTTTAAAAAGAAAATCTTATAGCCGTCCTATAAGATTTTTTTTAGGATAACCAGTAGCCGTCCTATAAAAATTTGTTAGGACGGTCAAGTAAATTTTTTCCATAAAAAATAGGACGGTTAGTTATTGTCTTATAAAATTCTTATAGGACGGTCAGTGGTTGTCTTATAAAATTCTTATAGGACGGCCAATAGCTATCCTATAAGAATTTTTTATAAGGCACTCAGTGAATGTCCTATCTTTTCAATTCATTTAGGATGAAACTTTATAGGACGGCCACTGACCGTTCTATTAAGTCAAATTTGCAGTAGTGTATGTTTTTAGTGAAACTTTGAATTAAATTTGAAAATTATCCACTTTGAACTGAAAGGTGAGCCATATGCTGAAATATTAAACTTGATTTTTATAATTCATTTAAATCTTTTAGGTTGTCTTAGACTTTGTTCTTGTTGTACTAATAAATGCTTAGTAGTTGTAGAAGATTATTAAGTAAGAGTGAGACTAACACTACTACAATTTGGGCAATATAGGACGGCTTATAATTTAGAGTGAGAAACAAATAGGACGGTCTCAAGTATATAGCCGTCCTATAAGAAATATAGGACGGCTATTATGGAAAAAATTATGCGGAACTTTATAGCCGTCTTAAAAAAAATTCTTTTATTATATAGGACGGCTATTAGCCGTCCTAAAAGAATTTACACATAGCCGTCCTATATAATTTCAGTACTGGATGAAAACAAAAAAAAAATTCTTTTAGGACGGTCAGTGGCCGTCCTAAAAGAATTTTATAGGACGACTACTGGACTAACCATCCTAAAAGAATTTTATAGGACGGCTAATAACCGTCCTAAAAGAATTTTGTTTTGTTTTGTTTTGTTTTCATCCTAAAAGAACAGGTGTAATTTTTTTACTTATATATATATCTTTCTTCTCGCAAGTGAACCTAACTCATTTTAAGTTAAAAAAATTCAATCCTTCATTCCTCGTCCTCCTTCCTCTCCTCCTCTTTCTCACCAAGATATTCATCCTTATCTCCATCCTCTTCAACATCACCACCAACAATAATTGATTTTTGCTAGCAGAGCTGGTAGCATGTGAAGGCTTTGACTATTTATTCTGCACTTATTATTTGTTTTATTCTTACGCTAATCTTTGGTAATTTTTTTAAATATATATATATTCTCCACTTTGGGTTGATATTTCTATTTTGCTTTCGCTCACTCTGATCATTCTCCTTTCTTGATTTTTGTTTGCCATTTTTCGCCCATTTTTGGCCATTTTTTTGCATTTCTGTTAAGTGTATCAATCTTAATGTTGAGTATTAATGATATTTGGCTTGTTAGTTTCTTATTGTGAATCTATGAGTTGAATTTTGATTGTCAAGTTGAGTCCTAAAAAGAAAGAGAGAATTGAAAAACTAAAGTGGGAAAAGAAAAATTGAAAGTCGCACCAATTTTTTTTGAACCATATATATGTGATGTAAATTATGTATATTTTTTGAATGAAATTTATTCTGAATCGTGTTTCTAGAATAAAATTAATTTGTACATGTTATATATAGATTTTAGTACTGGACGAGAACACAAAAAAAAAAAGAATTTTAGGATAGCTAAAATTCTTTTAGGACAGCCACTGACCATCTTAAAAGAATTTTATAGGACGGCTAATGACCGTCCTAAATTTTTTTTTTGTTTATGATTGTCCTCAAAGAATTTTATAAGACGGTCAGTGGCCGTCTAAAAAGAATTTTATAGGACGGGTACTGGCAGTCCTATAAATTTCTTTTATAAGACACTCCATGAGCGTCATATTTTTTCGATTCTTTTAGGACGTGGCTTTATAGTGGCCGTCCTATAAGACTTATAGGACGGCCAGTGACCGTCATATAAAGGCAAATTTGTAGTAGTGTAATAAATGTAAGTAAGTATGAGTTGTGATTTTGTATGTGTGAGACTAATTAATGTAGGTAGTTGTAAAGTGATTTAAGGAATTGGTTAGGAAGTATAGAAAAGTGCTTTTAGAAGCCCCTAAATAGAACTTCTCTAGCATCATTTGTATTTAAGTCAAAAACAGAAGTCATCATGCAAATTTATCAACAAGTTTAAGAAATAAACTTAAGTAACTTTTCTCCTAAATCTCTTCCTCTTTAGATTGTTTATATATTTTCATCCTAAAATTCTCTCTCTTGCAAAAGCCCACCATACAACAAAGTAGTATCAGAGCTTAGGTAGTGAAGAGTTTAGTTCAATGACATGACTCCTTTCCAAGTCCCATTTCTCACAAAGGAGGACATTGTGGAGAATGGGTATGTTGAATCACAAGATGAGACTACTTTTTCTCAAGTACAAAGGGATATTCTCAAGGATTCGAGAAAAAAAGACAAAAAGGCTCTCTTGGGGATGAAGTATTAAATAGTGCAATTACTTTTGGGAATGAATCCACAATTCCTATAAAAGGCAAAGGTAAAATTCATATTCGCTTGAAGAATGAAGGATATCAATTTATTTCAAATGTTTATTATGTGCCAAAAATGAATAGTAATATTTTGAGCTTGGACCAACTCTTAGAAAAAGGTTATGATGTTTACATAAGAGACAATAGTCTTTCTCTAAGAGATCATAATTTTGACTTAATAGCCAAAGTTCCAATCGCCAAAAATAGAATGCTCTTGTTAAACATTCAAAATGATGTTGCACAATGTTTAAAGGCTTGTTTCAAAGATATATCTTGGCTTTGGCATTTAAGATTTTGATACTTAAATTTTGGTAATCTAAAATTACTTTCTTCCAAGAATATGGTGAAAGGATTGCCTACCATCAATCTAACTGACCAACTTTGTGAAAGGTATTTGCTTGGAAAACTGTTTAGAAAAAGTTTTCCTAAAGAATCAACTTCAAGAGCAAGAAGACTGCTTGAATTAATCCATACTGATGCATGTGATCCAATCACCCCAGGTTCATTTGGTAAGAACAAATATTTATTCTCTTCATTGATGATTATTCAAGAAAAATTTGGGTATATTTTTTGAAGGCAAAATTTGAAATTTTTGGAGTCTTCAAGAAATTCAAAGCGATTGTTGAAAAAAAAAGTGGACATGAAATTATGTCCATAAGATCTGATCGAGGATGTGAATTCTTATCAAAAGATTTCAAAGAATTCTATGAAAATAATAGAATTCGTCGACCTCTAAAGGTTCCAAGAACTTCTCAACAAGATGGTGTAGCAGAAAGAAAGAATAGAATCATCCTCAACATGACTCGAAGTATGTTGAAGATTAAGAAGATGCCCAAAGAATTTTTGGCCAAAGCTGTAGCAAGTGCTGTTTACTTATCAAACCGATCTCCTTGAAGAAATGTTTGGGACAAAACTCCTCAAGAAGCTTGGAGTAGTAGAAAACCTAGTATTTCACATTTGAGAGTTTTTGGAAGCATCGTCTATGCCTATCTTCCTGAAGAAAGACGAACCAAGCTTGATGATAGGAGCAAGAAGCTTATCTTTATTGGTTATGACACAAGTTCCGAAAGCTACAAGCTTTACAACCCAACAAATGGTAAGATAATCATTAATCAAGATGTAGAGTTCGATGAAGAAAGCATGTGGGATTCGAATGCTCAAGATGAAGACTATGACACTATGTTTTTCATTGAAGAAGAAGAAGATCCAAGAAGATAAGTTAGAGATGAAGATTAAGAGCCACATACCCCACTTCATTCACTATTGCCACTGAGAAGCTCATCTCCTTCAAGCAGAAGTTCAAGTATAAATGCAAATGGAGCATCAATTGAAGCAACAAGCCAAACTACAAGTTCAAGTGAGAAGATTCCAAGAACAAGAGACTTAGAAGAGCTTTATGAGGTAACCCAACTTTTAAACAATTTTGATGTAACTCTTTTTTGTCTTTTTGCTGAATGTGAACCAATAGGTTTTGAAGAAGCTATTTAAAAGAAGAAATAGAGAGATGCAATGGATGAATAAATGAAGTCAATCATAAAGAACAACACATTGAAACTTTCTAATCTTCCACAAGGACAAAAAACTATAGGAGTAAAGTGGATTTACAAAGAAAAGAAGAATGCCTAAGGAGAGATAGAAAGATACAAGGTAGGATTGGCTGCTAAAGTTTAGAGTCAAAGGCAAGGCATTGACTACAATTAGGTATTTGCTCCTGTCGCTCACTTAGAAACTATAAGATTAATTCTTTCTTTAGCAGCCCAAAATAAGTGGAACATTTATGAAATGACTGTCAAGTCTGCATTCTTGAATGGATATCTTGAAGAAGAGGTTTATGTTGAACAACCTCTAGGCTATGTGGTAAAATGACATGAAGATAAAATCCTAAAATTGAAGAAGGCCCTTTATGGGTTAAAGCAAGCACCAAGAGCATGGAATAACAAAATTAACAAATATTTTCAAGAAACTGATTTCATAAAATGTCTTCATGAATATGCTCTCTACGTAAAAGTGAAAAATGATGATATTATGATTGTTTGTTTGCATATAGATGATTTAATCTTCACAGGTAACAATCCAAGATTGTTTGAAGAATTCAAGAAAACTATGACCAAAGAGTTTGAGATGACCGATATTGGGCTCATGTTATACCAAAGAGTTTGAGATGACCGACATTGGGCTCATGTCATACTACCTTGGCATTGAAGTCAAGCAAGGAGAAAAAAGTGCTCAAGAAGTTCAATATGAACAATTCTAAGCCCATAAGCACACCTATGGAGTGTGGAGTCAAACTATCAAAGTTTGATGAAGAAAAAAGAGTAGATCTACCTCTTTTCAAAAGCCTAATTGGAAGTCTACGCTACCTAACATGCACTAAGCTAGATATTCTCTATGTAGTTGGAATTGTTAGTCGTTACATGAAATCTCCAACAAATAATCACCTAAAGGCTACAAATAGAATTATTAGATATATCAAAGGTATTATAAATCTTAGCCTATTCTATTATTCTTCTAACAGTTCTGAACTTGTTGCTTATAGCAATAGCGACTGGTCTGCAGATTATGATGATAGAAAAAGTACAAGTGGGTTTGTATTTTTCATAGGAGATACCGCTTTTACTTGGATGTCAATAAAGCAACCCATTGTAATAATGTCTACTTGTGAATCAGAATATGTAGCTGCTACATCTTGTGTTTGTCATGCAATATAGCTTAGAAATTTACTAAAAGAATTGAAGATGCCTGATGTGCAAATTACTCGCAAGTGCACGAATCACTTATAGCCAAGTGATAAGTAAACCTCCGAGGTCGATCTCTCGCGGAGTTGCAATGGTTTTAAAATTCTTTAGTTATTTCCAAAAGTAACAAAATACAAAATAAAAAAAATACTTAAAGTAAATAAATGATAATAAAGTAGTTAATTAATCAAACAATTAAACTAACTAAAAATAAGTGAAGAACTTTAATTAAAAAGATGAGGTAAGAAATGGGAATTTTAGCTTGCTAACCAATCATATTTGAATTATTAGTTAAATTTAATAATTGTTCATAAGTTGATATCATTGATTTTTTTACTAAAGCTAGAAAATTTCAATGATCATGACAACTTTCAATTACAATTAAATAATTAATTTCTTTGATCTAGATAATTAATTAAATGATTGGAATGAGTATAGAGAAATTATATAACCATCTAAACCAACACAATGATCATGTAATTAATTTAGATTCATGTTCAAAAGGGCATAATTAGACGCAGATGATGTTTCTAACAAACTAATTTACAGATATAAATAGTGATTTGATCTATCTACTATTCATAATTAAAGCTATGAAAAAAAATGAACATAAAATAATGCCAAACTTTTATATAATAATTAACTTATTAAATCAAAATAATTATGACAACATAACTAAAATTTCATATATAAATTTAGCCAAACATAATTAAATTTACTATAGTAAATTTAATTAATAAAGACATAAAGTTTACAGTAATAATATTACAACATTAGATAAAAAATATTAATAATAAAATAAGTACCCAAACTCTTGAATTGGTTGATGAACTGAGAATTTCATTTGCTGGTCAACTACAAGAAAAGGACAAAAACCGACACGTGGTGTCATATGAATGGCTGGATGGTGCTGACTGCGCAGAAGAATGGGACATGTGTCATGTTCTTATTGGCTGTACGGTGCTGCGCCGCAAGTGGGAAACAACTCAAAGTGCATGACACGTGGCATTTTTTGATTTGTCCAAATTGCAGCGCGGTCTGGTAAAGGCATGTTGAGTTGTTGGACACGTGTCTTCCTCTGATTGGTATGACGGCTTGACGCGGCAATGACATGTCCAATGACGTGGATGATGACTTGGACTGGTCTTTTCTAAGTGAATCCACGGTTCCTTCTATACGTATCCGTATTTCTAAATACATCCACAAATCTTTTTATATAAATCCACCTTTCTAATTAAATTCATAAAAAATTCTAAAAAATTGTAAATTCTTTCAAAATAATTATAAACCTAAAAATGACCAAAATATCCTTAATTTGGGTAAAATATTTAAATTAACTATTAAATTAATGTCAAATTATAACAAAATATTAGGACAGATATTGATTTATCAAATTCCCCCAAACCTAGATTTTGCTTGTCCTCAAGAAAAACAAAAGTTAAAGCTCAATATAGTAAAATTTTTCTTTATAAATTATAATTAAGATTTATGCACAAAATATTTAATTTCTCGATATTTCAAACTTCACCATGAAACCAGATTCACATCATTCATCCATATCTCAATAATTATATTCATATCAAATTCTATAAATTTAATGTCAAGAATTGGAATTCGCTTTGACTCTAAGCCTCACAAGATTCACTCTTTAATGCACACAGATCCTTAGGTTAAAGCACTCATCAATATATGCGAATAGAAGTTATGTAAACAAGAAAAACAAAAGATTCGCATATGTGTATTAAGAAGAAAAGCTCAAATGCAACCAAACTGATCTCATGAAAGGAATCAAATATTAGGATTGTAAAGATATCATATTGCTTATATCATATACTAATCAAACTTCTTAAGTAAACAATATCAAGCATGTGCCTTGAGATAGATAGAGATTTACATGATTTTGACTTTAAAGGATTATTTATTTATTTTTTTATAAATTTTAAGATAAGAATGATCCTAAAATTTGGATTTATGACTCATAGTGAATGGCTATATTTATATAATTTTTTTTGTTTTGCTTTTTTTTTTTTTAACCCCCATTTATTATTTTGTATAACAAGTCAATCATGAAGGCTAGACACATGCTCTAATTTTCATACTCAAGTCATTTAATTAAGATAATGAAAATAAACAACATAACTCTCTATCACATGTAAAATCCTAACATTCAATACAAAACCTATAGAGATCATCTAACAATTTAAATTATAAGGAAATGTGTTTAAAGAGTAGAAGAATATTAATCTCTCATAATAAAGTGCTAAAGGCTCAAATGTCTCACATGATAGTCTCTACTATTTGATTCTTGAACATTAAACTCAAATTCATCTCAATTTCAATAAAAAAAAATGATTTATAGATTATGAATATGAACCAAATTATTATAATAAATTTTTGAGAATATTAAAGAATATCAAACACAATAATATACTTAATTTTTTATTATAAATTAAAAAGAACATGAAAATTATTATCTCAAAATATTTAAATACTCCCCAAAACTTCAATTAAACATTGTCCTCAATGCTTCTAAATATGTGCATGTCTATTTTGAGAAAAGAAACACACAATATAACTAAAAAGGAAAAGATATAACCGAATATGGCGGGTTGCCTCCCACAAAGCACTTAGTTTAACGTCCTCTGCCAGATGTAACTAAAACATTTCTATCCACCATCATTAAAGATCTTGAAGTGTGTGATATCAATTTTCTGAGCTAGTATGTCATTAACCATGTCCTTCCACCTCGGAAGTGGTTTTCTATGAAGCACAGTACACACTTTTTCGTGGAAATGGTATGGAAAAGGATTTGGGGATGTACAAGTCATAGGGGCCTTGTGCGGCATGGGAGATGAAGATGATTCCTCCTTGTTCTCTTTGGAAGGTTGTAGAATATGGCATTTCTTAGCTTGACCTTCTTTGAGAATTGCTTGCTCCCCATCTATATTTTCTACATAAAGTGGCATATTGTCAAAAATTTCAAGAAAATAAATATTTTCAAAATTTTTACCACTTTGAAGGATTGTGTCATCCTTCACTTTCTTAATTTGGTTGGGCAACTCTTCTTGTGCTATAAGTTGTTCCGCTAGTTGCTCAAATTGCATTTCGATCCTTATCAAAGAATCTTCTAAAGAATCCAACCTTTGATTGTTTTTGTCGTGGCTTTCAGTACTAATTTGAATAAAAGTATTCAAGGTCTCCTTTAAGGTTAGTTTCTTAGGTTGAATGGGTAGGTCATAAGGATTGAAATCTAGGCTTTGTATAGGGCATGAAACATATATAAGGTGGGTTACTGTTTGCTTCCCAATAAAAATTTTGGTGATTTTCCAACTCAAGAATATAAGTATAGGGATCATTCCAAGGTAGGTGATATCCCTCATTAAGATCAAAATCTCGATTGGTAGATGTATGAAAATCGTCTGCAAAAGCGTAAATATTAGCATTATGTCCATATAAATTACAAATGCCACATACCTCCATATCTTTCATGTTTTGTGGCTCTCAAAAAAATTTTGTATTGCCTCTTGGATATCAGTATCCAACTTTTTTTTTAATTTTTTTTTAATTTTATAGTGATAATAAAATAAATAAAGAAATAAAAATAAAAATGATAATAGTAAAGTAAACAAATAAATAGTATTAATAGTAATAAAATAAAGAAAATAAAAGTAAAAATACGGAAATAATAATAATAATAATAATAATAATAAAAAGAAAGAAGATATTAGAGTGAACTAAAATAAATATTAGGAATAATTAGCAACAGAAAAATAAATAAAAATAAAATAAAATAAAAGAAAATGTATTAATAAATATAAGTATCTTAGTCAACAAAGATAAAAAATTAAACAAATAAAATAAAATAATAATAATAATAATAGTAAAGTAAATAAATAAATAGTAGTAATAGTAATAAAGCAAAGAAAATAAAAGTAAAAATATGAAAATAATAATAATAATAATAATATTACGAAGAAATGAAAAGTAAAAGGAAAGAAAATATTAGGGTAAATTAAAATAAATATTAGAGAATAATTTGTAATAAAAAATATACAAATACAAATAAAATGAAAATATATTAATAAATATAAGTGGCTTAGTAAAAAAAAATTGAATAAAAAGCATTAGGCTGCAAAGCCGACCATATAAAAGTAAAATAAATAAATTTCTAAATAAATAAATAAACAAAGGTGGCTCAGCCAACCATAAGAAAAAACTAGCAAGCATCACACTTAACCTTCCTTTAAAAGAAAAATAAACAAAAACAAAAGATACAATAAATAAACTAACTAAAACAGAAAATAAATAATGAATTTAAAAACTCCAACTCCCCAACAACGGCGCCAAAAACATGATTTGTAAATTACAGTATTTGCAAGTGCACAAATCACTTATAGCCAAGTAATAAGTAAACCTCCGAGGTCGATCTCTCGCAAAGTTGCAGTGGTTTTAAAATTCTTTAGTTATTTCCAAAAGTAACAAAATACAAAATAAACAAAAATATTTAAGGCAAATAAATGATAATAAAGTAGTTAATTAATCAAATAATTAAACTAACTAAAAATAAGTGAAGAACTTTAAATAAAAAGATGAGATAAGTAATGAGAATTCTTGCTTGCTAACCAATCATATTTTGGATTATTAGTTAAATTTAATAATTGTTCATAAGTTGATATTATTGATTTTTTTACTAAAATTAGAAAATTTCAATAATCATGGCAACTTTCAATTACAATTAAATAATTAATTTCTTTGATCGAGATAATTAATTAAATGATTGGAATAAGTAGAGAGAAATTATATGACCATTTAAACTGACACAATGATCATGTAATTAATTTATATTCATGTTCGAGATGGCATAATTAGATGCAGATGATGTTTCTAATAAACTAATTTACAGATATTTACTTTAAATATAAATAGTGATTTGATCCATTACTATTCATAATTAAAGCTATTAAGAAAAATGAACATAAAATAATACTAAACTTTTATATAATAATTAACTTATTAATCCAAAATAATCATGGTAATATAACTAAAATTCCATATATAAATTTAGCCAAACATAATTAAATTTACTATCGTAAATTTAACTACTAAAGGCATAAAGTTTACAGTAATAATATTACAAAATTAGAGACAAAAATATTAACAATAAAATACTATAGTAAATTTTTTATTCTTCCAAATTGAGGCGCGGTCTGGTAAAGGCATGTTGAGTTGTCGGACACGTGTCTTCCTCTGATTGGTATGACGGCTTGACACGGCGATGACATGTCCAATGACGTGGATGATGACTTGGATTGGGTCTTTCTAAGTGAATTCACGGTTCCTTCTGTACGTATCCGTATTTCTAAGTACATCCACAAATATTTTTATATAAATCCACCTTTTTAATTAAATTCATAAAAAATTCCAAAAAAATTCCAAAAAATTGTAAATTCTTCCAAAATAATTATAAACCTAAAAATGACCAAAATATCCTTAGTTTGGGTAAAATATTTAAATAAACTATAAAATTAATGTCAAATTACAACAAAATATTAGAACAAATATTGATTTATCAATGTCACCACAAACGACAACAGAAATCTATGTTTATAACAAGTCTGCTTTTGCATTGGCAAAAAATCTTGTGTTTCATGATAGAAGCAAGCACATAGACATACGTTATCACTTCATAAGAGAATACATCACAAAGAAGGAAGTTTTAATCAAAGATGTGAGCACTCATGACCAAGTTGCAGACATCTTCACGAAGCTACTCAAACAAAAAGCTTTTCTCAAGCTGCGAAGACTTCTTAGAGTTTCACCAAATCAAGTTTAAGACCGAATCAAGTTTAAGGGAGAATGTTGAAATATTAAATTTGATTTCTATAAGTCATTTAAATCTTCTAGATTGTCTTAGATTTTATTATTGTTGTACTAATAAATGCTTAGTAATTGTAGAAGATTATTAAGTAAGAGTGAGACTAATAAATGTAAGTAGGTATGAGTTGTGATTTTCTAAGTGTAAGAATAATTAATGTAGGTAGTTGTAAAGTGATTTAATGAGTTAGTAGGGAGGTATAGAGAAGTACTTTTGGAAGCCTGTAAATAAAGCTTCTCTAGAACCATCTGTATTCAAGCCAAAAAAAGAAGTCATTAAGTAAATTTATAAGCATGTTTAAGAAATAAACTTGAGTAACTCTTCTCCTAAATCTCTTACCTTTTAGATTGTTTATATATTTTCCTCCTAAAATCCTCTCTTACAAATGCCCACCATACAACACCATAAACTGTTGGAAAGATCTAGATGTCTAATTTTTAAAACATTTTACTTTTCATTATTTGGTCGTTTCTAGGAGAAATTATGACTATTTTACTAAGACATATATGGAAGCTTTGAAACTTGACAAGAAGTATCTTCTACAATACTCTTGTGGTGGGCCCGACTTTTATGCTAGCTTTGGAAGATTCTTTTTAATTTTTTCAACACAGTTTTTTATTTTGCTTCCTTAAGATATCATTGGATAACTCAGAAAGGAGACAACTTGATTAGCAAGTAATTTGTTGTCTTCTCTAAGATGCCAACTTGATTAGCAAGCAATTAAATTCTATAAATACTTACATCATTAGTAGAAGGGGGCATAAAGTAATTTTGTATCTTGAGAACTCTTTTAAGAATTTTCTATTTTAAATCCTAATCTTTTAGGTAAGAGCCTTAGAGTAATGAGTTCGAGAAGGCCTGTAGCTCTTATATTGTAACATTTGAGTAGTGATAATCTGTATTGCTTGAGTGTTCAACTAGAGTGGTGAACTTTTGTCTATAACCTTGTAACTCTTTCGTGGTAATGATCTTTATTTGATTTAATAGAATGGCGAGTTTCTATTTATCATTTTAATTTCTATTAATTTATTTCCAACCTTGGCCAGCATAAAAAAGGAATGAAAGGTCTTCTTCTAAGTTTGACACTTTGACTTACCCTCGATCTTTCTTTCGTAACAAACAAGTTCCTTTCCTTTACTTAAAAATTGGTTTGTTAATTTTCTTGCTTTCTTGCTCTCTAGTCAATTTTCTTTTTCCTTCCTTCTGAGTTTACTTAAATTGGTCTGTTTTCTTGCATTCTTCCTTCTTTCTTGCTTCTCTCTAGGTCATTGAACTAGTTTTTAAATTGTGTTTATTCAAGTTTAAGTCGTTTGTTCATCCTTAAATGTGTTTTTCCACTCATTGTGAGAAAGTGCTTTGAAGAGTGAGATAGCAGTAATATAAGATTGTTTTAACTCTTCAAAATGTTGTCTTACTCTATGGAGAAATAGACCCAAGCATCATAGTGAACATCATGCTGACATCAAAGCTCTATTGCATGTTCAATTACTTTATCCTAAAATAATTACAATTATTGAAGATTTAACATTAAATGTTTTTTGGACAGATACATGTATATTTAATTTACTTTATCAGCTTGGTGGTATTCTTGTGTCATCTTCATGTTTAAATTTGCATCATTCAGCACCTAGGGTCAATGAAGTTATTACACTTTAGATCGTTTTATAATCTCTGTTCAAGTTACTTAGTCCGTTGCTATGACTCTTTACGGTATATTTGTTACACTGTATTAAATACTCTGACTATATAATTTATTTATATACAATCATGTGTTTGGCTATATTATATAGTATAAAAATAGTACGGTTATGTAGAAATGTATGGGTCTAAACCCATACTAAACAATTAACTTAGTCTGTCTGAATTTTCAATTATAGAATTATACGTATTAACTTTTTCTTTTAGGGAAATTACCAAAAATAGCACCCCTTAAAAATTATAATAACAAAACTAGCACCCCTGTGTTCAATTAAAATTGAACGTTTAATATTGAACGTTCAATATTCAATTTGAACGTAAAATATTGAACGTTCAATATTAAATAGGTCTAATTATCGTCATTCAATTCTAATTGAACGGATAATATTGAACGTTCAATATTGAACGAGTCCAAATTATCGTCGTTCAATTTTAATTGAACACAGGGGTGCTAGTTTTGTTATTATAATTTTTAGGGGGTGTTAGTTTTGTTATTTTTCCTTTCTTTTATCTCAAATTAAAAATAATATATATTTTTTATTTTTAAAAATGTAAAAATGAATTAGATATTAATTTAAATAAATTTTATAATAAAAAATAATTTTAAATATAAATTATTTTAGTAAAATATATATAATTAATTTAATATGACTATATTATAAAGCATTTTACTAAATAGTCTACAGACTAATTACAATATATTTCAATACAATTAAATCCAATATAACTATACTTAACTTATCGAATACAGTGCATCAAATATGCTTTCAATTAGACTATTTATTTGCTTGATCTAGATTAATGAAGTGTCATCAATTTATAATAATGTTGTAATTTAATTATACAGATGTACTAATTGAAATACAAAAAAGAATATGGAACAGACCAGCAATCCACTTGTAGACTATCCAAAAATTCTCCCCCATAGAAAAAAATAAAAATTTTGAATAAACAACATTTCCCACGACTCATCGAACTAGATTATTTTTTGAATGTCAAGTTATTATACTTGTATATCAACAATCTTCTCGTTCAGTTAAACCCATGAAACACTGGAAGGAAATTTATAGGCTAATATTTGTTCTCTTTTTGACAAGTTAAACCAATAAATTAATTATGTTGACTCTTTCAAGTTGTGGTCGATTATTTTTTGACAAATATAAAAAGCTCGTAATAATTGAATTTTTAAAAATTAATATTTTGATGCCAGTTTAGTTCCTATAGTAGTAGTTAAACAAGTGAAAGAGACTATATATGGTGCTTATCAGTTTAGTTCCTATATCAATATTTTTCTTGATGCTTTTATTGTCTTAATTAATTATTATCAGGTTTTGTGTTTAATGTTTTTTTCCTCCCTATGATTATGTACCTGATAGTAGCATATGTTTATTTATAAACTAAACTTTTTTCTTCCCTATATGGATGTAATTTGCTTATACATAGTTTCCCAGCAAAGGAAAAAAGCAAAAAAACACTTGCTCTACATTTTTTTTATAAATAGAAATGCATTAATTAGCTAAGAACTTCTTAATGAATGATCATGCCAATATTTTATCTTCCATTTACTATACTCTGCCCTACCCTTATTCTTTATTTCATGTTTCTTAAGCCATGATATATGGTTTCTGGTCTATGGCACACCATAGAATCTGGTTTCTTCAATATGCAGCTAAAGTGATGATGAAATCATTATACACAACCTGCAAATAGTTTTTTTAAGAATTTTTTTTTTCCGCGTGTAGCATTCTAATTAATTTGAGTTTTAACATTTAATTGACGTTTGATTCGCGAAATGTAAAAGTAATGGGAATCGTAATCGTAATGGAATTGAATGTAAAGGAAATAATATTACTATTACGATTTTTGTTTAAGCAGTGTAATCAAAATAAATAATAATATTAAATTAAAAATTATTAAATCATAAATGACGTAAAATTAAAAAATAAATTTTTTTTTATTACTGAAAGAGATAGAATGAACAAAAAAATCATAAATGATTATACAAATTTGTTGGAAGATAAATGCTTTAGAAGGCTTTAAGATGTTTGGAAAATATAAGGAAACAAAGTTGGTTTGGAGGAATAGGATACTTGTTATTGATTCTCAAATTTTTGCTTTATACAAAATGAGCAAGACCACCCCTATTTATACTAAAAGTTCATCCTAACCAATGGCTAGGATTTTGCCAACATTCTCTTAATCTAATGGTTATAATTTACTTTCTAGATTTTTCTATTAAATTATTCAATTCTCTAGAATTCTCTACTACTCTCTCTTCTTAAAATATCTAGATATTTTCTAAGACAATTCTAGAGCATGTTTCTAGAATTTGGGCTCTTTGGGCTTTAACATTTTAATGGACTTTTAAATTAATTTTTACAACTCTTAACATAATTTAGGCCAAATCAAGTTTATTTCCAACACCCCCCCTTAAACTTGATTTGTCATTCCAAGCAAGCTTCTCAACTTAATAAATTCTTCATGCTTAAGTGGCTTGGTGAAGATGTCAGCAATTTGATCTTGAGACTTCATGTATTCCACTTGTATATCCTTTCTTGTAATGCACTCTCTTATGTAATGGTAGCGAGTATCAATATGTTTGCTTCGATCATGAAACACTGGATTTTTTGCCAAAGCCATAGCAGACTTATTGTCAACAAAAATCTTAGTTGACTTTTCTTGTGACCATCCCAGCTCTTTCAACAAATTTCTTAGCCATATCCCATGACAAACACATGATGTAGTAGCTACATACTCAGCTTCACAGGTTGATAGAGTGACTATTGGTTGCTTCTTTGACATCCAGGTGAAGGCAGTATCTCCCATAAAGAACACAAAGCCTGTAGTACTTTTTCGATCATCAACATCTCCAGCCCAATCACTATCACTATAAACAACAAGCTTGTAATCATTTGTTGTTGAATAGAATAAGCCAAAGTTGATTGTACCTTTGAGATAATGAAGAATTCTTTTAGCAGCCTTGAAGTGATTAATGGTTGGATTCTCCATGTAGCGACTAATTAGCCCTGTAGCATAGAGAATATCAGGTCTTGTGCATGTCAAATACTGTAGACTGCCAATCAAACTCTTGAAGAGTGTTGTATCCACCTTTTTTGCTTCATCATATTTTGATAGCTTACTACCACACTCTATTGGTGTATTAATTGGCTTGCAATCATCCATTTTGAATTTTTTGAGGATCTTCTTTGCGTAGCTTTCTTGTGAGATGAAAATTCCATCTTCTTGTTGTTTTACTTGGATGCCAAGATAATAAGCCATAAGTCCAATATCAGTCATCTCAAACTCTTTTGTCATTGCTTTCTTGAATTCTTCAAACATATTTGGATTATTCCCTGTGAAGATCAAGTCGTCCACATACAAGCATACGATCAAGACATCTCTTTCTTTGATCTTGACATAAAGTGCATGCTCATGTGGGCATTTGGTGAAATCATTCTATTGCAGATACTTATCGATCCTGCTATTCCAAGCCCTTGGTGCTTGCTTCAGTCCATAGAGAGCCTTCTTTAGTTTAAAGACTTTGTCTTCTTGTCCTTTTACCACGTAGCCCATCGGTTGATCAATGTAGACTTCTTCCTCAAGAAATCCATTCATGAAGGCAGATTTCACATCCATTTGATGGATCTTCCACCTATTTTGAGCTGCTAAAGAAATGATTAGTCTTATTGTTTCTAGGCGAGCAACTGGAGCAAATATCTCGTCATAGTCGATGCCAGCTCTTTGTCTATATCCTTTTGCAACTAGTCTGGCCTTATATCTTTCAATATTTCCCATTGCATTTTTCTTTGTTTTGTAGACCCACTTGACACCAATAGCTTTATGCCCTTTTGGAAGTGAGACAAGCTCCCACGTATCATTCTTTATGATTGATTTAATCTCTTCATCCATAGCATCTCTCCATTTCTTGTTTTGCACAGCTTCTTGAAAATTCACAGGTTCACAATCGGCAAAAAGACAGAGAAGTGTGAGATCTTCTATCCTTTCAGTGTCCTCATAAATTTCTTCTACATTCCTTGCACGTGAGATGCTTCTTTCATTTAAAAATGATGGTGGTGAGCCTCCGATAGCTGTTGGTGGTGTGCCTCCAATAACTGTTGTTGGTGAAGTAGGTGGAGTAAATGGCTCTTGTTGCACTTCTCCTAGTTGCTCCACTGACGATTGCTCATCTTCTTCAAAATGAGGAAAGAAGTTGAAATCATTTGTTTGGGATCCAAAATCCCATTCTCCTTCTTCATCAAATGTCACATCTCGTCTAATCACAATCTTTTTATTGCTCGGATTGTACAACTTGTAGCCCTTTGAGTTAGCATCATAGCCGATGAAAATGAAACTTTCACTTTTATCGTCTAGCTTCGTTCTTCTCTCATCTGGTACATGAACATGGGCTATACTTCCGAAAACTTTCAGATGGGAAATGCCGGGCTTTCTTCCGCTCTATGCCTCTTGCGGTGTCTTTCCCCAAACACTTCTTGTTGGAGATCGATTGGAGAGGTACACTGCACATGCTACTGCTTCAGCCCAAAATTCCTTTGGCAATCTCTTACTTTTGAGCATGCTCCGTGCCATGTCAAGGATTGTCCTATTCTTCCTTTCTGCCACTCCATTTTGTTGGGGGGATCTTGGAACGGTTAGAGGGCATCGAATTCCATTTGCTTCACAAAATTCCAGGAACTCCTTGGAAGTGAATTCTCCACCTCGATCGGATCTCATAGCCTTGATCTCTCGTCCACTTTCTTTTTCAACTGCAGCTTTAAACTTCTTGAAAACTTCAAAAACTTCTGACTTTTTCTTTAAGAAATACATCCACGTCTTTCTTGAGAAATCATCTATAAAGAGAAGAATCTAATTACTTTTACCAAGAGAGGTTGGCTTGATTGGTCCACAGACATCAGTATGTATGAGCTCGAGTGGCTTTTGGGCTCTTGAGTTTGTCCCCTTTGGAAAAATTTTCCTGAATTGTTTTCCAAGTAAGCATCCTTCGCAAAGTTGATCAGGTTGATTGATGGAAGGTAGTCCTCTTACCATGTTCTTCTTGGATAGCAAGTCTAAGCCACCAAAGTTTAAGTGCCCATATCGAAGATGCCAAAGCCAAGATGCATCTTTGTAGCAAATTTTAAGACATTTTGCTGCATCGTTTTGGATGTTAAGTAAGAACATCCTATTCCTTGACATTGGCACCTTGGTGATCAAATTACTTGTATTATCTCTTATTGAAAGACTACCATCTTTCATGTGAATATCATAGCCTTTCTCTAAGAGTTGACCTAAACTCAAAATATTATTTTTCATATTGGGCACATAGTAGACATTTGAAATAAATTGTTGTCTACCATTCTTCAACCGAATAAAAATTTTACCTTTGCCTTTCACTGGAATTTTAGACTCATCACCAAAGGAAACATTACCGTTTACTGATTCATTGAGCTCCACGAACATGCTTCTTTTTCCACACATATGGTTGCTTGCACCAGTGTCAAGATACCAAGTGTTATCTTGTTTTTCATCATTGCCTTTATATGCTAGTAATAGAGTCTCATTTTCTTCTCTTTTATCTTCCACATAGTTGACCTTTTCTTCAAATTTGGTTTTGAGAGCTCTACATTCTGAAGCATAATGTCCAAGTTTCTGACAATTATAACACTGAACTTGAGATTTTCCATACCTTGGGTTTGAATTTCCTCTTCCACATCCTCTTGTTGAGCTTTCTGCTTTCTCATAGTTGTTGTTGGAAGTATTGGAGTTGTAATGCCAACCTTGTCCACGACCATGACCTCTTCTTCGTCCTTGACCTCGGCCTCTCCCACGACCACGATTGTTTTTATCATAACCTTTAACTTCTTCTTTCTCCTTGAGTTGCATTTTGAAGAGTTGTTCAGTGATCTCTTGCTTCTTCTTATGCTTTTCTTCATATGCTTGTAAGGACCCCATTAGTTGGTCGATAGTCATCTCCTCCAAATATTTTGTTTCCTCTATTGTCACCACAATGTGCTCAAAGTTTTGATCTAATGAGCGGAGTATCTTCTCCATGATCCTTACATCTTCTAGTTTCTCACCGTTTCTTTTCATTTGATTAGAAACGGCCAAAACTCTAGAAAAGTAGTCGGACACAGATTCTGATTTTTTCATATGTAAAGCTTCGAATTCACCTCTTAGTGTTTGAAGACGTACCTTCTTGACTTGTTCAGCTCCCTTGCAAGACGTTTGTAACTTCTCCCATGCTTCCTTAGGAAATATTGCACTTGAGATCTTCTCAAAACCATCATCATCTAAAGCTTGATAGATGAGATAGAGAGCTTTCTTGTCTCTCTTTCTTAAGTCTTTTAAACTTTCCTTTTGAGCTTAAGATAATGTAGCCTCATCTTGTGGCTTATTGTATCCTTTCTCTACAACATCCCAAACATCATGTGCACCTAATAGAACCTTCATCTTAATACTCCAATTATCATAGTTGCTTTTGTTGAGCATAGGAACTTGAAATGATGCCATATTACTAGCCATATCTTTATATACAGTTAGAATTTTAAATTTTTGACTGCACAGATGAATTTAGAATACCGAAATACCTTAAGAGGGTCTTGAACTCTCCTCAAACTCGGTCCAACTCGGCCAAACTCGGATTGACTCGGTAATTTCGTGCAGCAAACTTCCAACGAAGCGTGAGGGAGCGTCCCAACTCCGATCAGGATGATTTTTTCACCCTCGTGTTCCTCTCATCGAGAGCTTCGATTTGATATGCTATAGTGATATGTTTGGCACCAATTAACTAGCTCTGATACCACTTTGTTGGAAGATAAATGCTTTAGAAGGCTTTAAGATGTTTGGAAAATATAAGGAAACAAAGTTGGTTTGGAGGAATAGGATACTTGTTATTGATTCTCAAATTTTTGGATTGATACAAAATGAGCAAGACCACCCCTATTTATACTAAAAGTTTATCCTAACCAATGGCTAGGATTTTGCCAACATTCTCTTAATCTAATGGTTATAATTTACCTTCTAGATTTTTCTATTAAATTATTCAATTCTCTAGAATTCTCTACTACTCTCTCTTCTTAAAATATCTAGATATTTTCTAAGACAATTCTAGAGCATGTTTCTAGAATTTGGGCTCTTTGGGCTTTAACATTTTAATGGACTCTTAAATTAATTTTTACAACTCTTAACATAATTTAGGCCAAATCAAGTTTATTTCCAACAAAATTGTGAGAAAATGCAGGCCTAATGAGATTATAGAAGGCTGCATGCATAATGAGAATTACTGCTACTGCTGTAATCCCTTTACATTCTATTACAGATTACAGTCAAACCAAACATAGTAATACTCTGAATCAATTATATTATAATTACGATTATTTTCAACTAAACATGCCCTTATGTTTAAGACATTGGTTAAATAATTTAAGGAAGTGTTTCTTTTTCAATGAGCGAACAAGGAGAGACTGGAACAATGCTCTTCTTCAAAAGAAAACAAAATAAGAAACGAAGCCAAACATTACATAGTTCTTTGTTGCTTAATTTGGGAAAATATTATATAATATATAATTGATGAAAAACACGTTCTTTCATGTGATCTAATAAATGTATATAATTTGTGGTTAGAGTTCTGTTCTAACATATATTCTTGGATGGATTGTGACTTGTGTGAACTGAAATATGAGTAAAGATTATCTTTTCAAAAAGAAAAACAAAAAATGAGTGAAGATTTTGATGGTCAATACTTTCCATTTGGCAAAAGGTATTTCATACGGCAGAATTCTATTAAAAAATAAATAAATTTATTGGCTCAAGCTTATTGTCAAAATTTACATCATCCCTTGCGTTTTTTTCTCCCCTTGTTTCCCTGAGATATCAAACAAATAATATATCACTCATTTAGAAGAAGAGCTCTTCCCTTGCTTATTCAGTACATAAAACGCTTCACTTCGCGACAATGATGGCATATACAACAAATTACCAATCTTGGGCTTCAGTGGCCACTGGTTCGATGACTCGTGGGAAATGTTGTTCATTCAAAGTTTTTATTTTTTTCTATGGGGGAGAATTTTGGATAGTCTACAAGTGGATTGCTAGTCTGTTCCGTATTCTTTTTTGTATTTCTATTAGTACATCTAAATAATTAGAACTAGATTAAAAAAAAAAAAACTTACATGGCATTTAACACGCCTTAGATATTGATTAAAAATAAATATACATGTTAAATAATTTTTATAATAATATAATTTAAATTATTTTAAATGCCTTTAATGCATACTAACTATTAAAAGCAATTAATAAAAATATATTTTATTATTAAATAACTTTTATTACTTTTAAAAGCTGGGCCTAGTATATTGCGATATGTGATTTGATAAAAATTGTAATTTTACAAATTAAGAACGAAAAACTGTCATCCCATTCAATCGAATTGGGATGCCCCGGATCAGACATGTCTCTTGGTAGGAGTAACATGAAACTTAGAATTATGGGTGTGGTCAATACTCCCAAGTAAAAAAAGGGAATTAGTTTATGATCGATTCAATAATAGAAATCCCTCGTGAAAAAAGGACTTCACTTCTTTTGCTTTTGTGAAATTAACCATTCCTCTTCCTTTAGAAAGAAATTATGTTCAAATAAAAATGCCATGGTTGGAGGAGTCTATCCATGTCTTATAGACTTTAAGGATATCGTGACATAACCATCGAGGTGAAGTAGAGACCTAAAAGATTGAATAGCACGATACATAGACAAATAAATCCCTTCTAAACTCTAAGGCACTCCCTTTAAGGAGATTCATTGTTCTAAGGGAAGTAGACTACTCAAGAATTTCACATTTCATTTATTTGATTTTGTAATTGATATATAAAATTAAGAAAATCGAATAATAAAAAGAAGAATGAATCAATGAAATGTTGCTTGATCTTTTTTGGAAACTTGAGTAAGGGGTAGTTTGGGGTTTTATAGAATTTGAAATTGGAACCCC
>JARDWI010000248.1:92500-160001 GCA_029378325.1 Elaeagnus macrophylla
TTCAACAATTTCTGATCTCTAGTGGACCTCTCAATAGAATTCGAACCCAGATGAAGTTCTGACCATCTGTCATAGAAAAAAGGAACGAATGGATCTTAACGATTACGTTGAACAAGAGACTGACATATCATTATGAAGTCTATCTACAAAGATAACGAGGGACAATACATGGGAGCTTTCAGGTATTACTGCATGATAAATGGAATCAAGCATGAAAGATCAGTTCTGAAGAATCCTCAGCATAATGGGATAGCTGGGAGAATGAATAGAACAATTGTTGAAAGGGTAAGAACAATGTTATCACATGCTAAGTTACCCAAGAGTTTGAGGGTGAAGCGCTCTTAAATGCATTTTATTTTATCAACCTTTCTTCCTTAGCTCCATTGGATGACGATGTTCCAAACAAATTTTGGAAAGGCAAAGATGTATCCTACAATCATTTGAAGATGTTTGGTTGTAGAGAATTTGTTAATATTTCCAAATATTAGAGATCGAAGCTCGACTCCTAGTTAAAGGTATGCATCATCTTGGGATATGATAATGAAGAATATGGGTATAGGCTATGGCATCCTGTCAAACGAAAGATTGTTAGAAGTAGAGATGTCATCTTCTTTAAAATCAGAATATTGAAGATATTCAAAAGGTGAAAAGCTTCATCGCCAAAAAGAAGATCCAGTCAACTTGGATCAAGTTGTCCTCCTAAAGAGCAAATTAATAGGAGAGATTCAATTGAAGATGTTGGAGATGTAGTAAATAATCCTCCAATTAGTGATCATTTATCTGATGATGCAATTGAAGATACAAGTGATGGTACTCTTGATAACCAAACTAATGATGAAGGGGAGGAAGAACCAGCTCCTCAAGAACCAATAGTTGGATGTCAACTTAGAAGATCAACTAGAATAACTAAACCACAAACTAGATACTCTCCAAATGAGTTTACATTATTCATTGACAAGGAAAACCAAAGGTAGAAAGGCACTTAGGAACAAATGGGTATACAAACTGAAGACCGAAGCAAATAGCTCAGGACCTAGATATAAGGCAAGGGTAATTGTGAAAGAGTTTAGTCAGAAGAAGGGAATTGACTTTGATTAAATTTTCTCACCCATGGTGAATATGTCATCCATCTGAGTAGTACTTGGCTTGGCTACAATTTTGAATCTAGAGGTTGAATAGCTTGATGTGAAGACTATTTTTCTTCACAGTGATCTAGAAGAAGAGATCTACATGGAGCATCTAGAAGGATTCAAAGTCAAAGGCAAAGAAGATTTGGTATGTTGGTTCAAGAAAAGTCTTTATGGACTAAATCAGGCACTAAGACAATAGTACAAAAAGTTTGACTCCTTTATGATTGAGAATGGATATCAAAAGAAAACTTCTGACCATTGTGTATTAGTGAAAAGATTCAATGAAAGTGAATTTATCATAGTTCTTCTTTATGTTGATGATACGTTAATCGTAGGGCAGAATAATGACAAGATTGGAAAGCTGAAGAAAGAACTTTGCAAGTCTTTTGCTATGAAACACTTCGAATTCCCAAAGCAAATTCTCGATATGACAATATCCTGGGAACGGAAGAAAGGGAAGCTATGGTTATCATAAGAAAGGTAAATGGAAAAGGTATTGGTGCAATTCAATACGAATAAGGCAAAGCTAGTTGCCACTCTACTTGCTAGTCGTTTCATGTCGAGCTCAAAGCAGAGTACTATATGTGAGAAGAAAAAAGAATAAATGACTATGGTGCCATATTCCTCAATTGTTGGTAGTCTAATGTATGCTATGGTATGTTCAAAACTTGACATAACACAGGCAATTGGTGTTGTTAGCAGATACTTGTCAAATCTAGGGAAGGAGCACTAAAATGCAGTAAAGTGGATATTGAGATACATTAGGGGTACTTCCAAAATGAGTTTATGCTTTGGAAGTGGTAGACCTAAATTGGTTAGCTACACAGATACAGATATGGCTGGAGATATTGATTCCATAAAGTCTACTTTTAGGTACCTGATTACATTTTTCAGGGGGAGCTATCTCATGGCAATCAAAGCTACAAAAATGTGTCACTTTGTCAACTATAGAAGTAGAGTTCATTGCAGCTACAGAAGCTTGTACAGAAATTGTCAAGATGAAAAGATTCTTACAAGAATTGGGACAGCAACAACAAAAGTATGTTGTGCATTGGGATAGTTAAAATGTTATCCACTTAAACAAAATTCAAGTTTCCACTCAAGGTCGAAGCACATTTATGTGCGATATCACTAGATACATGATATGTTGGAATCCAAGCAGCTATTACTTGAGAATATTCATACTGAAGACAATAGTTCAGATATGATCACCAAGTCCTTACTGAATGACAATTTTCAACTATGTAAAAAAATAAAAAACATGGTAGAGCCCTCCACATAAGTCAGGAATGGGAGATTGAAAAGTTATCCCTCCTATTGTGGAGGAGAAGAGAGGTGAGAATGTAAGATTAGAGGGGGAAAAAAGAAAACAAAAAAAAAGGTCCAAACAAAAGAAGGAAAGAAAATACCATAGGAGAGAAAAACTCTCCTCCCCATTTCAAGGATTTCTCATATAATTAGAATGTTTTATATTATAAAAGGAAGGGTACGTAATATCACTTATAAATCAATCATTCAGAGAAGAATTGAGAAGAAAAACCAAACTTGAGAGTTTTAGAGAAAATGAGAAATGCTCATTGTATATGAGAGAAATGATCTTAAGACTAAAATCCAAGTGACTGTAAAGTCACATTTTTGTGAAACAAACTTGTATTTTTATTTATTAGTCAATATAGAGTGAAAGATATTATAGATTTTGTTAGCCCATTTAAAATTTTTAAGAGTGGGAAAAGTTAGATCCACCGTTGCAATTTTCTATTTGACTATTATTATTATTATTATCATTGTCGTCTTTCCCAAACATATACTTCTATGCAACAATCCATTGATTTAAATGTATCATCATTTGGATCACACTTAAATAAATTAATTTTCTTATATTTCTTTTTTTTTTATATAATAAACTTTTCTAATATTCAAACACACAGATTACATAAAAGTCCATACTTTAGTATGATGTTAATGACAAAGTGTATGAAGTATTAATTAATATTCTCATACAAGGGTAATATATTTTGGAGTTACTGAAAACAAGCATAATGTAAATAAATTTGAGAGATAGAATGTAGCAATAAAAATAATAATTTTTGAAATATACTTGTCTTTTACGAATTACATGTATTTTTTTTAATAGAAAAAAAAGCTCCCCGAGAGGAAATGGTGTAACGCCCGCTATACTTCATTCAACTGGATCAACGCCTTGTTTTGAGAGTACTAACAGTGGCTAGCACCTCAAGTTGTCATCAGAGGGGTATTTATGTAGAATTACGACTGTTTCACCCCTCAACCTATGACCTGGTGCATGTAGCCCAGTGAATACTGGTTTTTACGAATTACATGTATGAATGTATGGTTTCCAAACTTATTTACCATTGAGTTCATTCTACTCTAAGAACCTACTGGTGTAATATAAATATTAAATTCATATAAATATTAATCCCTTGACTATTGCTATATTACAATATTAAAATATATTCAAAACGTGGGATTAATCACGTTAAAATCTTTATAGGTCCCTTTTTTTTTTTTACTTCATGTTGATCATCTTCTATGAAAATAAACTTATGGCAAGTTACCAAATAACTAACTTATGTTTAGACTCCAAAATGGCTTTAACCTTCAATAATCTCTCAAGACCACCTATATGTTGAATTTTAAAGTGACAAAATGAATTTATTTTTATTTATAGCACACACTAAATTATATTTGCAATATTAGGACACAACCTAACTCTTACAAAAGAGATGACAATTCATACCCACACTTGCTAAGTCACAACACCAAAACTAAACACGTCACCTATATATATAAACATCGTACAACCTTCTAGAATTCTCTCAAATGTAGGTAATAATTCTTTGATAGTTTCTAGATTTTTCTACATGTATCTAGTTAATATAATTATGTAACTAATATTAATTTGCTTGACACACAATGACACTTGAAGATGAGAGAAGTTTCTAGAATAAAATTGTGTAGAGAATTGGTGATGCTTCTCTTAACACTCCCCTTCAGCACCAACTCTCTTGTGATTCTGTATAGTTTAGAAGTTTTGTTGGTGGCAGCCTATCAGTACTCCCCCTCAGTACCAACTCTCTTTTGAATGATTTTTTTTCTTGTACTCAATCAACATACTTTGAATTTGGTTTCTTTGATCTTGTTGATCTTTGAAGTAGTTGTGGTTCCTCCGATTTAATTTCTAGTTGGCTTGGTCTAGATTCTTCAGTAAATGGTTGATACGCCCTTTCTTGTTGAGGGTTTTATGTTTCCCTTATTGATTCTTCTTCTATATCACTTGAATACTCAAGTCCGAATAGGATTATTGATTTTTGACGTTCTTTTATCATTGACTCTCTCATTTTCTGATGCACTTCTCTAATTTACGGTGACTCTTCTTTCTTTGATGATCATCATGACGACGCTTCATAAAATACTACATTCCTTGAAACCTAGCATCGACCAACTTTTTGATCGTAGCACCTCCATCCTTTTCTTTGACTATCATACCTCAGAAAGATGCATTGTGTTGCCTTCTTATCGAATTTTCTCCTTTGATGGTCTGGTATAAGCACGTAGCAAATACTTCCAAATACTCGAAAATGACTGACTGTCAGCTTATATCCCCATAATTTTTGAAAGGGTGTCACAAACCCCAAACTTGATTGAAGCAATCTGTTAATCACATGTGATGCTATCCTTATGCCTTCAGCCCAAAACCTCCCTAGCATGTTTTTAGCATGTAACATACTTTGATATGTTTCTGCAAAATGTTGGTTCTTTCTCACTGTAACTCCATTTTGTTGTGGAGTGTTTGGACATGTCAACTGGTGACGTATTTTATATTCACGTAAATATTGAGAGAACTCATTTGACTTATATTCTCTCCCATTATCCGTCGTAAGCACTGAATCTTTTTACTGACTTCTCCCTCAACTCTTTCTTGAAATGTTTTAAATTTAGTAAATACCTCTAATTTTTCCTTCATAAAATAAACCCATACATACTTGGGAAGTCATCTATAAAAGTCACCATGTAGCACATTCCACCAATTGATGGATGTTTGATCGGTCCAAATACATCCGAGTGCACCAACTCCAATGGTTCCTTCATTTTGAAATTAGACTCCTTAAAAGGCAATTGATAAGCCTTCCCATACTAGCATCCAGCACATACGGTATCTTCTCTCACCTTGAGTGATGGGAGACCCTTCAACATTGTCTTTTTCATCATCTCTTTTAACTTATAATAACTCACGTGTTCTAATCCTGCGTGCCACAAATCAGTTATCTCATTCTTCCCTGTCTTGTCTACATACACAAATTGAGTTGACATTACGTAAACTGATTCTAGCTTTCTCCCTTCCATTGTTGATGTTCTTGCGACCTTGACATCTTGATATAACTTTACATCATTAGGGCCAAATAAGACATAGTTACCTGCAAATGTTAGTTGTGACATAGACAACAAAATTTTCCTTATTCTAGGCACATGATAGATGCCTTTCAATTGTAATTGATTAGGACCATGACGTGGTAAGACAACTATCTCCCCAACATGGCTTATCAGCAGCTTTGCATTATTGGCCATAACTACTACTCGATCTCCCTTGTACTCCTTAATGTTTTGTAGCTTCTTCTCATTCTCGATCATATGATTCGCACAACCTAAGTCAACAATTTAGTCTTTTTCATAATCAACTTGTTCGGGGATACTTACAGAAAGTGTTGACTCCTTTTTGCTTGTAGCATGTTTCTCTTTAATTGTTGTTATGCATGCTTTGATATCTAATTCTTCCTTACTCTGATGTTCTTCTTGAATGTTGGAAGTCACAGTACTACCTTCAATTATCTTTTTCCTAAATCACCAATCTCTTGCATAATGACCTTTTTACCGCACACAAAACATGGACCACTACTTTTTCGAAATTCTTGAAAGCTTTGTCCTTTTCTTTCATGATTACTTTCAGCTCCTCATACTTAAAAATCTCTTCTTTTAAATTCATTTTCCATAGATCCTCTGCTGGGTCTCTAATTGCATCGATCTTTTATTTAACCACAAAAGAGTGCCTCTTCGTTACCCTTTGGTGAGACCTCAAACATTTGCTTTGCCAACACTTCCTGATCAATAAGCAAATTTTCTAATACTACCAGAGAAGATTGGGTTGGCCAACCTTGCACGGTTGTAATAAATCCTCTATAGTTGGGATTGAAGCCATGAATAATAATCCTTCTCATTCTAGACTTAGAAATATTAGCTGTAGAATTTAACTCTGAGATTTCACGACAAAGAGAGTTTATCTTATTAACATAATCGTTAATTTGACATATCTCATTGCCTGATTGATAGGAGCACGTTATCCAGAAGCTGCAATCTTGTATCATTTTTTCTTGAGAAGAATGCTGTAAGAGTGTCCCTCTTTTTTTCTTGAGAAGAGTGCTGTAAGAGTGTTGCATGCTTCCTTTGGTGTGTAACGATGGTTGATGTGATCTTATATTTTATTTTCCACTGAGGCCCTGATCACGTATATAGCCTTGCCTGCTTTAATCTTCCATTTCTTCAAAGCATATGCATCTTGCGGTAGTGTGACCTCTTCGCCACCCACAATTTTCCATAAGTCATAGCCTTGAAGGTAAGGTTGTATATGTAATGATCATGTGCTATAATTTTTGTTGTTGAGCTTCTTTCCTACCCCTTGTAGATCTGCCATTATTGTGACTTGGAAAAACCTCCACGTTATCCAAGCAAACACGATCTCTAATAAGCTTCATAATCCTCTACCATTGTGCATGACTTCTACTAGAAGTTTCAACAAAATTTGGCTCTTAATCAACCTTCTCTAATACCAAATTGTTAAATTTTAAAGTGAAGAAATGAACTTGTTTTTATATATAGCACACACTTAATTATGTTTGCAATGTTAGGACATAACCTCACTCTTACAAAAGTGATGACAATTCTCACCCACACTTGCTAACTCACAACACCAACACCAAAACTAAACCCATCACCTATATATATAAACATGGTACAACCTTCTAGTATTCTCTCAAATGTAGGCAACAATTCTTTGATAGTACATGAATTTCTTTCTTTATGAACGTTCTTATATATTGCCTTATACTACACAGGACTCATAAAACAATGGCAAATGAATAGCATATTTATATATACACTTTTTTTTTTTGCATCTAACCTTATTCAATTCAAAGACCTTTTACAACGATTTACCATTATATATAGTTACTCAAAACTGCATATTACAAACTTAGTTAAGTTAAATATACTGAGTGAAATATATTTCTTGTTGTATTATTACTTCACAATAGATAGAGGTATATATAGAAAATAAAATACAAGAGTCCTAACTAAAATAGACTTATGTACAACCTAAAACTCTATAACAGATAGACACATATACACTAATTAGATGACTCATGCTAACAAGTTATTTTGGAAAAGTTAATCACAAGGAGTACATCACTATCCTTGTTCTTCTTTTTCCTTTGAATGATTTTCTTGTCTCTCACTTCTAACAAAAGCATTATTTTTTGAAAGCAAATTACTATAACTTTGAATGTTATATAATTTCCTTCTTATCATTCAAAATTAATTTAGGATTCTAAAACCAAAGAAAATCTCTTGACCTTCTCCTAACTATTTTTTTTAAAATTAATTTAGGATTCTAAAAGCACACAAACCAAAACAATCAAATTAAACAAACTAGTTTCGTATTTAGGCCACTCTATCCTGATATCAAATATTATGTAGCAACAACTCCAAAGTCTTACATTCCTGACTAATGGGCTAAAATTTCTAACTCTTCATAGCATACAACAAAAGACAACAGACTCTTTCACGTCTCTTCAATTCAAAGATAATATGGTTTCTCATTATGTACATATGAACAAAACATGGGTCAGATCCTACCGTTTTGACCCGCGGTTCAAATTGAACTGAACCGTTTCAGACAAAATAGATTCGGTTCAGTTCAAGTAATATCCGCGAGTCAAAAAAACTAAACCGTTGACCTTTTTTTTTTTTAAAAATATTATAAATTTTTATGTAATTAAAATTTTTAGTAAATAAGCGAGTACCCGAATGGTGCCCCGAACCGAATAGATTTTTGACCCGAATCGAACTTTTTTAAATCAAATGGATAATGCTTCGATCCATTTCCGAACCGTTATGCCCCGAACCGAACTGACCCGAACGGGTTAGATACCCACGTGTACCCGAACCGTCGGGTCAAATTGTCATCCCTAGTTCTTTATCAGTAAATGACCTACCTTTTAAATGTAAAATTCATCGAAAGTTTTTTTTTTTTAACCCTTCTTTGACTAATAATACCCCTCACATAACTGATGGCTTTATTTTATTTTTATTTCTTTGTAAAAAGAAATGTTTTAAATTCCAATAGAAAAAAATAATTGGGTCTTTAAACCTAAAACGAATTAAGAAATTTTCTATAAGAAAAATTCAATTTAGTTAGAATTGTATAGGAAAACCAAGGTTATTAGATCCAACTCAAAATAAATTTTCCTTAGTAAGCATACTGATTAGTCATTTACATTTATAATCAAATATCTAGAGCAACTTTTTTTTTTTTTTTTTGGGAAATGGAACCCTTAACCGTGGTCTGAAATCAACTATAATATCCTGATATTTTTTATGTAGGAAATTAATTTAATCAAAAATTAAGATGTCAAGTTTGAAATATAAAGTAAGCATATGTCAAAATAATGTTATATATATATACACACACACATACACATATATTGTTTGCAATTTCCAGCTTCGATATAACAACGTCAAAAGTTGTACAAAATTCGGTAGTTTGAGTTTTTCAACAAAATAAAATCTAAACAACTTGATTAATTCTGTAGCTTCAGAATATAAAAACTTTAGATCAAAAAGTGTATAAGATGTTAACCGAATTGAACCAAATTGTACAAACATTCATATTTTCGGTAATACATTTTCAATACAAATGTTTTGATTTCTTCATACATATAGGAAAACCATATTGAAGATAATAAAATAAAATCTATGTATTTATCCAATTAATCTGACTTTTTGAGGAAGCATTCGCATACATCCCTCAATTCTAATCCCATACTCAAATTTTTATCTACTTAAAAAAAAAAAAACACTTACCAAAGAGTCTTCTTCCATGAGATTTCTCCTCAAGTATTTGACTTATTAGAAAGAGTATAATTGTTTAGCATACTGTAGGAGAAAAGAGAGGGACTATAACCTTATTTTTCGATCTCATATCCAATTTAGAATGAGATCTTTAAGCTACTTCTTAATTTTAATATTATTAATTAGAATTACACTTTTTTTTTATAAATATATCCCACGCCCCTTTCCAACTTTTTTTTTTTTTTTAATCCTTCAATGAGTCTCCTACTTGAATAATAAGGAAGGTGATCATCTTTATCTAAATCTAAAATAAGTTAATTTTCAAAACTAAAGACGTGAGTTTTGGATCTTATTCTCATGCTATCTTTATTATTATTACTATTATTATTGATTTTTATTTAAGTACAATCTCTTTCTATTTATTTAAAATAAGATTAACAATTCATCCAGAATTCACGAACAATGAGTTCTTGAACAACCAAAACAGAAATAGAAGAAGGAGAGAGACACGAAACTGATTATGTTATTAATATGTAAAAATGAATTCAACCATCACAGTACAATAGGGGTGGCAATTTGTGCTATAGCTCGATTGATCGAATCGAACCCGAATCGAAAAATACGAATCGAACACGAATCGAATTAAATTTGGGCTTGTTTCGGCCCAGCTCGAATAACACGAATAAATTTGGGCTGGGTTAGGGCCAGCCCATTAGCCTGAACTAAAATAAAATTAAATTAAATTTTAAATAAAAAAAATAAAAAATACTATATTAAAATTAAAATAATCTTTTATTTCTTTTAGTACTTCTTTTTTATGATATATTAATTATTTTTTTCCCTTTTCTTTTGAAAAATAAGTTGATAATGAATAAATAGTTGTAATTTATTCATTTTGTCACAATATTATGCTACATTCTTTGATGTTAATGCATTTAGCATTTAAATCTACCTAACTCTTTAAACAAAAAAATAATATTTATATTTAATTTAAATTAGTATTATAAAGTTTCTATTTTTAAATTGATACTTGTATTATGCTATTCTCTTTTCTACTTGTTCCTTGTCTTGAGACTTAGATATTATGTAATAGTCAAAATTTTGTTCTTGTGTATATAAAAAAAGTTATGTTATCGTGTAACATTTTAATTTACTTTAACTGTTCAATTTTTAATAAGTATATTCATTTAATATACTCATCTCTATTTATTTTGTTTAATAACTAGAATAAATTTTATTTGGATTTGATAACTCTTTATTCTAAATGTGAGTTTTTATGAGGGCATGACGACTTCTAACTTTTACATGAGTATGGTTTAATGCATTTACTCATTGCCAAATTAATTTAGTAATTAACTTTTTACTTTAATAATTAATTTTTTATTATATTTATATATATATTTTTTTTATTGTTTTATGTAATTTTATTTGAGCTTTAATTATTAAACATATTTTTTTAATAAAAAAAGTAATATTAACTAAAATATATATATAATTAACAATTCGGGTTAGTTTGGGCCAGTTTGAGCCAGCTCGTTTGTGTTTGGTTTGGGTTCGAGCTCACATATGCCAGCTCGAATTAAATTTGAATTGAGCTAAGGTTGAACCAATTTGGGTTGGGCTAGTTTGGGCCAGCTCGAACTAGCCCAGCTCGTACGAATTGACACCGCTACAGTACAATGTTTACTCTTTATATATGGATATTAGCTATATCACGTGTAGTAGGCTAAACCACTAATAGCTATATTATTCTACATGCTAGTCTACAATAACCCATCTATACTCACTATATCCAATAGCCACCCTAAAACTGATGGTGGAGGCAACACCAATAGCTTGGGATGAAGAAACAAAAAAATAGAACACTGCAAGGCCTTAGTAAGAGCATCAGCCAATTGATCAGAAGGTAAATAATCAATCACAATCTTCCGTTGAACCACACAATCATGAATAAAATGATGATCTACTACGATATGCTTAGTCTGAGCATGAAATATAGGATTATGAGTAAGTGCCTTAGCACTCACACTATCAGTCAACAACAGGGGAGCATCATAGGAAATATGGAGCTCATCTAACAACAACTGCAACTATATGATCTCAGTTAATGCAACAGCCATGGCACGATATGCACTATCGATACTACTACGTGATACCACCTTCTGCTTAGAAGATTGCCAAGACACCAAGCATCCCTCAAAATACACACAGAATACTCTAGTACTACGCCGGTCATTAAGACAACTAGCATAATCAGCATCACAATACACCAAAAAATTCAAAGTATTAGGCTTAGTATGTGTCAAACCATACTAAAGAGTCCCTTGAGATACCGAAGTAAGTGTTTAAGATCAAAGAAATGACTATCAATAGGCGAGGCCATAAACGGACACAACTTATTTACTACAAACGATATATCAGGACGTGTCATAGTGAGATACTGTAAAGAACCAACTAACCTTCAATATGGTGTAGTATTAGCCAAAACAAGCCCATCAGAATTAGACATAATAGAGCTGGAGCTCATGGGAGTGGAAAAAAGCTTCGAATCAGTTAAACCCAAAATTTCAAGCAGCTCATGAATGCACTTTTATTGAGAAAGGTGAACATAATCAGCATAGTAATGAACCTTCATGCCCAAAAAATAATGAAAAATACCCAAGTCTTTTAATGCAAACTTAATATTAAGATCATGAATGAATTGATCCACCATATCACAATTGGAGTCAGTAAGCAAAATGTCATCAACGTAAACCAAACCAGAAAATAGGTAGAAGAGAACTTGAGAAACAAAGAACTGTCACACTTAGAATTGTGAAAACCCATAGTCATCAAGCAAGAACACAGCTTTTGATACCAAACGCATGGAGCTTGTTTGAAACCATAGAGAGCCATGACAAACCAACCCTGTTCCATCTTCAAACCCAGGAGGTTGAATCATGTATAGATTCTCCTACAGATCACCATTGAGAAACACGTTATTAACATCAATATACTGAATTTTCCAACCACGAAAAAAAGCCAAGGTAATAACCACTCTTATAGTTGTAGTTTTACCATTGGGCTACACCAAACTGTTGCAAAAAACCTCGAACTACCAACCTGACTTTGTATTTATCCAAAGTGCCATCAGCAAGCATCTTTACTTTGAACACCCATTTACAAGTAATAGGGTGATGTCCAGCAGGTAATTCCACCAGTTCCCATGTATCATTTGCAAGAAGAGCATCAATTTCTTTCTGCATGGCCTTTTTCCACTTAGGCACCTCAAGACCTGCCTTGTAACTTCTAAGTTTCGAAAGAATAGAAGACTGAGGCATGGTAGACACGAGTACCTTTGGCTTAAACACTCCACCCTTGGACTGTGTAACCATGGAATGAGTGTTAGATTGTACAGATGCAACACTATCAATATCAGGTAGTTGAACAAATAGATTTAAAGTGTTACAAAGAGAAGGAGAAATATGAGCAGTAGCTACCTCAGAAGGAGTATACAAAACAAGCTCATTACCAGGCACATGCTGAGAAAAACCATTCACACTAATATCCATTGAGGAGCCATACTGCACAAGAGTCGGGGACTGTGACAAGCTGTGAACACACAGGTTAGAATGAGCAGAGGTATACATAGATAACTCACCACCAGTTGTGTCAAGGCACGACACCTTATGGATATCATCAATAGATAAAATAGGTGAGCTCCTAGCACATGGTGCAAAAAGGGACCCCTCATGTGAAGACCCACTAGCTGACATAGTAGTAGGTGGTAAAGTCACTAATCCAGGCACCAAAATCGAGGGTGTGAAAGGAGATGCACTATTAGTCAAACAACCATTACTCTCAACAAAAGAAAAATATTTTCATTGAACGCAACATGCCTATTTAACATCACTTTGCCTATCTGTCGATTGAGACACAAGTAGCCCCTTTGATTTTCACAATAACCCACAAACACATAAGCTGTACACATGAAAAACACTCACATCAAAAAATTTTGACATGAGAGCATTTTGGAGACTTGGAAAATAAGACTTCATAGGGAGATAAGCCTGATAAAATTTTAGTGGGTGATCTATTCAACAAATATGTTGCAGCTTACATAGCAAATGACCAACACACAAGAGGAATATAAGCAGCTATCCATAAAGCCAAGCCATGTTTGACAATCCTCGTATGCCTACATTCCACCACACCATTCTGCTCAGACATGTGAAGACATGTGTATCTATGTATAACACATTCTTTCTTAAGTTCAGTCATGAGAGGCTTAAATTTAGCACCTCCATCCGTTTGAACTGCCTTTATCTTTACATCAAATTGTCGTTCCACCATATTTTTAAACAAAACAAAAATTGAATGAGTTTGATCCTTGGAATGAAGGAAAAACACCCAAGTGAATCTAGAATGGTCATCAACTATAGATAAGAAAAAACTTTCACTAGATGAGACACGCTTAGGAGCTATCCATAGGTCTAAATAAAATAGTTCAAAGACCCTGTCCATCCTAACATGAGTGGCCACAAATGGTAACTTGTGGGATTTAGAACGCTGGCAAGTAGAACACAACCTTTCTTTAATACTACCACTACCAGAAAAATTAAAAGTAAGGTCATCTCGTTGGAGAACACTTTTAATTGTAGAATACGAGGGATGACCCAACCGTCCATGCCAAGTATCCAAGGAAACATTAAATCCAATAGGAACACACTTACTAGAGATACCTGAATCAAAAGAACTCTCCACTTTGTAAATCCATGAGAACTAGGTCCTTGGAGTTTCACCTTCTTGGAAACCAAATCCTTGACACAAAAAGCATACGGGTCAAATTCAACAGAAACACAATTATTTGTATACAATTTATTTACAGAAAGAAGATTGGTAGTAGCAGCAAGTGTGTGTAAAACATTTTCTAAAGAAAGATCACAACCATTAGAGGTAGATAAGCAACTAGAATCAATATTAGAAATATAAATCTTCTCGCCATTTCTAAGAAGAACTCCCTCAGAGCCAAGAAAAGGAGAAGATTGAGTCAATTGATTAGCATTAGATGTGATATGGTGACTAACACCAATATCCAAAATCCAAGAACACCTAGAATCAGATTGATCTTCTTGGCATGCCTGAGCAACCATAGCCGATGGAGCACAATTCTTACCTAACAACAAATCTCTCAAAAGAAGGCAGACTGAGCCGTGTGACCAATTTTGTCACAAACATGACACACAGGTTTGTCACTAACAGCCTTCTTGAATTACTGTGTACCATTATTGGACCCTTGTTTCTACCGGTCTTGAATGCTTAATTGCATAAATTGCTTGAGATTCTATTTAGGCTTTTTATCATAACATTGTTTAGATATTTCTAACTTAAATCATGAATTTCCATCATGACTATTATTACTAAAACGTGCAGCATTGGCCTGATAAACTTGATCACACTCACTTTGATTTTGCTTATAAAGCATTCGATCATATCCTTCAAGATAATTTTGCACTATATTAAGAGAAGGTTTCACATCCCTCATTTTAATATTTGTCGCAAAGTAATTACACCGAGGTCCTAGACCCCGAAGAACATATAACAAGAAATCCTTATCACTTATTGGTTCAACCATGGCAACCAAATAACTATTAATGGTCTTCGCCTTCAAAAAATACTGAGACACACTCATTCCATCTTTACACAACCCTTGAATTTGCTCACGAAGCTCCATGACTGATGACTGGACATTCATGGTGTAAGATTCCTCAAGAGCAACCCAGTGCTCATGTGCAGTCAAACCACTGCTCAGATAGCCAAGCATACATGGTGAAACTGAACTGTAAATTCAACCCTTAACAATAGAATTCAATCTATTCTAGTTCAAGAATGTTGGATTAAGAGAAGTAGAAACGCCAAGATATCTCGGTGGACACAACAACGATCCATCTAAGATTCCTTCTAACCCATACGCCATTACATAAGTCATAATATGATCCTTCCAAATCATGTAATAATTATCATCCAACTTCACAGACAAATTAACATTCGAGGGAGGAGAAGAAGACAAAACTTGGGCCAACGCATCAATCATACTTGAACTAGCCAAAGTAGAAGCAAACATTGAAGTATGATGTGGTGTAAAACCTAGTGGTAAAACTGACTGCACAAGAACCCCAAGAGGAGTGATAGGTGACTGAGAATGCGATCCAGTGATAGCTTCTTTGTAACTCACCACATCCACAAAATAGCTCTGATACCATTCACGAACAAAGAGTTCTTGAACAACCAAAATAGAAATGGAAGAAGGAGAGAGAGACGAAATTGCTTATGTTATTAATATGCTAAAATGAATTCAACAATCACTACTAAAAATTTGGGCAATATAGGTGGCTTATAATTTAGAGTGAGAAACAAATAGAACGGTCTCAAGTATGGCCGTCGTATAGGAAATATAGGACGTCTATTAGCCGTCTTAAAAAAATTCTTTTAGGATGGATATTAGCCGTTCTATGTAGTATTAGCCATCCTAAAAGAATGAATGTAATTTTTTTACTTAGGTTTTTACTCCCATTTGAACCCAGCTCATTTTATGTCAAAATTACAATTCCTAAATTTCGCACTGCCACCACCCAACGCCACCTAAAACTTGCGCCGAACCTCACCTGGTAACCCCACGACAAGCAAAAATACCGCAACACACAAAAATCCTCCATGTCTTTACCGCCTTAAGTCCTGTACACCACTGCCATCCTCCAAACCCAGCCCAATCCGTCATGCACGGTAAGCCTCACTCCTTCTCCGCCACTGAAACCACCCCGTGTCCACTCCTCCGACAGGTATGGTTTATTCCTCGCCTTCCCTTTTTTTATTTAGCTTTTTTTTCTAAATTTTTTTATTTATGAACATATTATTATGGTTTTTCTGATATATAGTTGTAATACATATTATATATGAAAATTATTTAAAATAAATGTATACTAACAAATTTAATTAAAACTAAAATGTATGCAGTTTTTTACTTTTTTGTAAATATTACATATAGAGCTATCATAGGCCGTCTTAAAAATATTTATTGATTAAATGTTTATAGGACTGCTATTTGACTGTCCTATAAGAATTTTATAGGATAGCTATTGACCATCTCATAAAATATTTTTAGGACAGCTATTGACCATCTCATAAAATATTTTTAGAACAGCTATTAATTGTCCTATAAAATTCTTATAGGACGGCCTTTGACCGTCCTATAAAATTCTTTTAGGACAGCCTTTGACCGTCCTATAAAATATTTTTAGGACGCCTATTAACCGTCTTATAAAATTTTTATAAAATGATGCATATTACAAACTTTTTTTAGGTAATTTAATAACCAACTTATTTTGCAATATTCTTTTAGTTAATATTCGATAAGTGAATTATTTTTAAATTAGATATTGACAAGAAATTGATTTCCAATGATATATAGGATGTCTTATAAAATTTTTATAAAATGATACATATTATAAACTTTTTTTAGGAAATTTAATAACCAACTTATTTTACAATATACTTTTATTTAATATTCGATAAGTGAATTATTTTTAAATTAGCTATTGACAAGAGATTGATTTACAATGATATATAGGATGTCTTATAAAATCTTTATAAAATGATACATATTATAAACTTTTTTAGGTAATTTAATAACCAACTTATTTTGCAATATAATTTTATTTAATATTAAATAAGTGAATTATTTTTAAATTAGCTATTGACAAGAGATTGATTTACAATGATAAATAGGATGGATAAGAGTTGGATGTATATGGATAGAACAAATGTAAATTTTATTGAGGGTGTGGAAATTTTTTTGAGATTTGCTTATGATAATTCAACCAAAAAAGATCAAATTCGTTGTCCATGTTTGAAGTGTGAAAATTTTAAAAACAAATTAGTGTGGTTGAAGTTAGAAATCATACCTATCATAATGGAATTGATAGTGGATATACAAATTGGTATCGTTATGGAGAGACTAAAAAGCAAAGTTCAAAAGTTTATCCTCCTGAATAATTCAGCAATTTCAATCCACGTGGAAATGATTTCAAAATAAGAATTTAGTTGAGGTAACACGCATATATTTATATTATATATTAGATAATATTTTTTATATAATCTTGTTCATATATTTGTTTATATTAATTTGAATTCTATAAATGTGAGTATTATGTCATAAAATAATTATTGTAATTAACAGGAAATTATAAACATGGCATCGTCAACATGAAAATTCAAATATTAATCCTAATTAGATTCCTATTAAGATAATTATTTTAGTTAGTTTCTAAAATTTTCAATTTTTTTTATGTTTGTAATTAAATTAATTACATAACTATTGACTATAGTTGTTTTAATTGTACTTACTGTCCAAAACAACCCGAATCGTATGAATGTGAATACTATGTTATGAAATTCATGGATACATATATTACCAATTTTATTGAAAATATAGACACAAATGATGTATCGATAAGCTTAAACCTTATTATTTATGTATAGATTTCAAGTTAATACGTAATATTATTTATCTATTATTTAGCTTTAACATATTTTACATATCTTGTATTGTAGTTCTCAAGTAAGAATCGGTACATACCAACAGAGTTGCTGACATTAAGGCAAGAATGGTGTATGTACGTGTACAATTATCTTTCAAACAATTAGCTAATTTCTATGTAGTTTGTTTTAATCCTTAGATTGTATGTTTCATATATATGTATGTTCCTATAATTTAACTGTACATTATGATAATCTGTGTAAATTAAAGCTAGATTTTGAACCATATATATGTGATGTAAATTATGAATTTTTTGGAATGAAATGTATTTTGAATCTGAATCGTGTTTCTGAAATGAAATTAATTTGTACAGGTTATATATAGATTTTAGTACCGGACAAACACAACAAAAAAATAAAAAAATAAAAATAAAACTTTTAGGACGGCCAGTGAATTTTATAGGACGACTAATGGCCATCCTAAAAGAATTATTTCCATAAAAAATAGAACAGTCAGTGGCCGTCCTATCAAGAATTTTTTATAAGGTGCTTAGTGAACGTCCTATTTTTTCGATTCTTTTAAGACAGGACTTTATAGGACGGCCAGTGGCCTTCCTATAAAGACAAATTTGTAGTAGTGAATGTTTACTCTATGTATGGATATTAGCTATATCACGTGTACAAGGCTGAACCACTAATAGCTATATTATTCTACATGCTAGTCTACAATAACCCATCTATACTGACTATATCCAATACAAAATTCCTGGTTTATCTCAAAAGTGTTAAAATTTAGATGTCAAAACTTAAATATGATATTATCTCTTTTATGTTTAGATTTACTTTTTGAAGTTTTCCAAATGAATATTAATCTCCATTATATCATAATTTCTATTTAATTAGAGATTTAATCTCTATTATATCTTAGATTCAAAATTTATATCATATTTTGCAAGTCCTATAAATAGGGCATTTAGCAATATATTGTAAATAACAAACAATAAGAATTACATCTTCTATTTGCTCTCTCTACTCTTCTGATTATTTAGTTTTATAATACATTATCAGCATTATTATTTGTTCAAGATTTGAGATTTTATATATGTAAAATGACATTGGCCATAATATGCTACAAACGTTTTGTAGTATAATGTCATTTCACAAAATTCACAAGTTCTTCAAATTTTTATTCTTTATGATTAAATTCAAATCTTATTTATTCAAAATTTATCAAAATTGTTTTTTTATTTCTTGATCGATCTAATTGGGTATCATAAATCAATAATATTTATGATTTATTACCTTTTAAATTTTTTAAGTTGCTTGGTTATGTATCAATATCTACATATACTCATATTATAGTATTGTCTTTAATAATTTCATACATCACATTATGCTGAGAAGCCAACAAACTCTAAAAAGATATCATATTATGCTAGAAAGCCAGCAAACTCTAAAAATGTTTCAAATTAAACTCTCTTAATTTATTTTATTTTATCATACACTACATAATTTATTATTTGCATACATATTTTCTATGAATAATTTATTACAATTGATATATATATTTTTAATTTAATTGTTATTATTATAAAAAGATGATTTTTATATTTTTAGAAAATTGTTTGAATCACATATTATGTTTAAGATTCAAGTTCAATATTGTTATGAAAACAAATATTATCAAATAATAAATTTTTAGTTAAGCTCATTGTTATGGTCATCAATAAAATTTGAAGCTAATTAATAATATATGTTAATTTTTTGTTTGGTTGTTATTCTTTTGCTAAATATATTGTAATTATTTGATAATATTATATTTAAATATATTTATAAATATAATAACAAATATATATTTAAATTTATCAACATAAATATTTATTGTTACTAAAAAATAAAGAATTTGTGCCTACTTATTAATTCCTTATCATGTTAAATTATCAATATCATAAGTTTCTATATGTTTTTTATTAATAACCTTTTTGTAATTACATTTGGCTATAATTAATGATTGATATGTAGCATATATGGTAACTATATTAATTTTAAAAAAATAACAAAATTGTTTATATACATGATGATGATAATGTTCATGCTTAATACTGCCCTTGTTTGTCATTTACATCAAAACACAAGATTGTTCTTCAGTACATCGAAACTGTTGTGGAACATATGTGTGTTCTTCAATTCTATGTTCTCATAAGTGATCCTACTGCAGAAAGAATTGTCTGGCAGCTCAAAGTTAAAATTTTCCATTATGTATGAAACTTATGCTAAATGTTGCTATAATTCTAAGTTAATTATGCTAGTTAGCTCCTTCAGTGAAGTTTTAGTTACAAATCAGAAAGAGAAACAATATGGTTGAGAACTGAAAAATAAATAACGTCATTGTAACAATCAGTGAAATGTTTGGACCAACTCAGTTTAGTTTTATTCCTTTCAATTTGTAACACAATTGCACGTTTCTGAAAAATAATCAGTTGTAATTTCTCTCCTATTCCTTTTTTATTTATTAACTACAAGCAAAATGGTTTTAATTAATATTTTACTGTTTAAGAGATTAAGTTCCATATTCATAAATATGGAAGGGATGGGATGGTCACAAAAAAAATCTACCAAATATTTACTTTTTATCGACCATAATATTTTGCCTTTTTTTGTGTGGTCATTTTGACTGTATCAACTATTGTAGCCAATCAAAATTGGTTAGGATTATTGACAAAAAAAGGAGAAAAAAAGAAAAGAAAGAAAGCCATGGAGTCCTTTTTTTGGGAAAAAAGAAGAAGAAAGAAAACCATGTGAGGGTCAAGTGACGATTTTCTCCTCCTGTCCCTTAAAAGTCAATTCCCTTCAAGCAAACTATTACAAGGAGTATATGATCGAGAAATCTGATAAGACTACTCTATTAGATGCAATATTGTTTAATTTTCTCAATATTAAGTTATTATTTAAAATTTCAATATTTTAGATAATTTAAAAAAATTAAATTGTCCATATATTCATGAACACCAATATTTTAATCATTGGGTAGGTAATACAGGTCCAACAATTCCATTTAAACCCTATTGATTATTAGTTTATTACATTTTAATTAGCAAGGAGATCCGTTAACTAGTTTTAAAAGGGAAATTGGTGGCCATTTGTTAACAGTCATATTAGTGCTGACATTGGCACTTTCTTGTAATTGTTTTTTTATTTAGCAGAATTTAGACTATGGCCTTATATTAAAACTGCAATATATACGAAGCCCAGAATCAAAAGGTTATTACCCTCATTCTCTAATAAGGTGCTGCTATGAGAGTGATTTATTCAAATAGCAAAGATTTGTGTAAAAGAGTTTTTTTTGGACCTAAATAGCACTTTTTGGATTGAAACGGTGTGTTTCATTTATGTAATATATATAGCTTTTACAAAAATGTCCCTTTATCCAAATAAGAAGTCTTTCTCATAAGCCAACGTTGTTAAACTGTTTGATAGAAGTCTTTCTCATAAGCCAAATAGAATCTCTTAATGCATGTAACATGTACATTCATATTTTGTATGTAACCTGTATATATAAATTTGTATGTAATCTGTATATTTACATTTTGTATGTAAGCTATGCATACAAATTTGTATGTAACCTGTACATTCACATTTTGTATGTGAATGTACAAGTTACATAAAAATTTATTTTGTATGTAACATGTACATTCACATGACCTATACATACAAAATGTGCATGTACAGGTTACACTTTGTATGTAACCTGTACATACAAATTTGTATGTAACTTATACATTCACATTTGTATGTAATCTGTACATTCACATTTGTATGTAACCTGTACATTCACATTTTGTATGTGAATGTACAGGTTACATACAAATTTATTTTGTATGTAACCTGTACATTCACATGACCTGTACATACAAAATGTGAATACATTCACATTTTGTATGTAAGCTGTTCAAAACAACAATAACATACAAATAATACAATGCATTTCATGTGAATGTACAAGTTACATACAAAATAAATTTGTATGTAACCTGTACATTCACATACAAAATGTGAATGTACATGTTATATACAATAATACAATTCAGTTTTTTATTTTTAGTTTCCACTCTCACTTTCTCAGTTCTTTCATTTATTTTTATTGTATGTACATCTTATATTTTTGTATGTATAACTTATATTTACATACACATTTATGAACAACTTATATTTATATATACATTTATGTAACCTGTACATTTGCATTTTGTATGTAACCTGTACATTCGCATTTTGTATGTAACCTGTACATTCACATGACTTCCATAAGCTGTTTAAAACAACAATAACATACAAACAATACAATGCATTTCATGTGAATTTACAGGTTACATACAAAATAAATGTGTATGTAACCTGTACATTCACATGAAATGTGAATGTACAAGTTCCATAAGTTGTTCTTCTTCTTCTTCTTCTTCCAGTGGTGATTGCAGACATAGTCAAAAGCTTCATCACATTTTTCAGAGAAATTATAGAATTGCTATTAGTAACTTCATGACATACCAAAGAACAGAGGATGCAACATAAACTTTTTTGTGCATGTAATGATTAGGTTCATCCTGGAAAAAAATGATGTTTAATTTGGGAAGTAAATATTACCTGCTAAATACAATGGTTGGTTATGAAGTACATCGTAAATCATAATTTTTCCTCTTAGCAAGTGATATGGGCTCGCGTCTGCTTCTCTTTTAATTTCTGTGAAATTAAGGAGGATAAAAGCATAAAATATGGCACTCAAAACGAAGTCGTAAAACTATTTTCGTTAAAATGAACGAAAACTACAATATGCATACATTCTGGGTAATTAATTCCAATTAACGCATGTCATAAACATTTTATCTTTTGTACACCACCCCTATGTTATTTCAATAAAAAAATTGCCACACATATTTCTATTTTTTTTTAATGTCAAATAATTATACTTCTTACCCATCAAATCATTTTTCAAATATATATATTTTTGGTTAAATTATATATCATATCGTAACTCCTTCAAATATAAAATTTTATTTTTAACTAATCTCAGGAAAAAAAACATAAATTTATTTGCCTTATAGCGCAAATAAATATATATTTTTTAATATTAGAACAAAGTGAACATTTTTTTTTAATCATTTATGCAATATATGATATATTTTTTCTGTAGTTAATAAATGTTTGAGGTTATGGTGAAGATGTGGATTGATGGGTAAGAAACATATTTGTTTAATGTTTAAAAAAAAAACATATGTGAATTTTTTTTTTTGTTGAAGAGATACAAAAGAGAAACAATTTAGGACAAAGGATATAGGCTCAATTTAATATGACATGCATCTCTTTCTTTAGGTAAAAAGACACAGTAATCCAACAAATACATACACAATTTTTTTTTAAAACTTACTGTCACATTTTTATTTTAAAAATTGATGAAAATATCATTGTTTTGTTTTTTTTAAGATAATCAAGCTACAAAATTGATAATTAGAAAATGGGTGGAATCACTGTCTTGTGAAATAGCCCCCATATCAATCTGGTACATATACTATTATATCATTGGTTATACATATGACTCGTACAAAAATAAAAAGTACATTTTGAATTCTGTACTTGCATCTACGTGGCTATTTTTCACCAAGTTGGATTTAACTTTGGTGCATACCGACCTACTATAATAGATATCGAGCTAATGTCTAAACAATTATTAGTTGAAACATTTATTATTTTAAAGATAATTTTAGATAAATCTCAAATTATATAATAAAGTGTAATTGAATATTACAGCTGAATCTATAAAGTTGTACTCAATTTTTTTTTTTTTTGAAAAATTAACTAAAATAACACCCCTTAAAATTTATAATAAAAAAATAATACCTTAAATTAGGAAAATATTAGTTAATAATGGGTTAATAATAGGGGTGTTAGTTTTATTTGTTATAAGTTTTAGGGGTGTTATAATTGTTATTTTTCATTAAATTTTTCAATGTTATTTTTTCTTAAATTTTTAATGTCAATTGTATTTATGATATAGAGAACTAATCTTTAAAATTAGTCAACAAGACATGATATATGTGCTTATTTTAACACTATTGTGTTTCAATTTCACAAAGAAAATAAATTAGAGTAATATAAAAAATAATAGTTTGGAGTAAGATATTTGAATCAGAGTATTCTCTATAAAGTATCAAAACTTTATTACTCCAATAGAGAACGATTGATTTAAATGTATAAGCGTTGAAAAAAAAAAAGCCATTTCAACAAAAACGAGCTAGGCAGTTGTACAATCCTTTAGTAAATTAAAACATTCAAATATATTTATATCGTAGTTGACAAGTTGCACAATATGGAAATGAAAGTATCCCCTTTACGCAGCAAAACCAGTCTAAATATTTTCATAACACGTTCATGACTTATTCATATATATCAGCTTTGTCAACAACCAAGTTTTTAAAAGTCTACCAAAAAAACCAACAACTCCAAGCAGAAGACTGAAATTGAACAAACTCTCTTTGGCTATAAATACTTGAACATATTCTCTGTTTTTACACATTCAAAATCATAAACACTTCAAATTAAGTTTATACAAAACACAAATCCAACTTCTATATCTCTTTCCTCAAAAAAAGAAATCCCAAAACAAATATAGTTGTTAAAAAAAATGCGTTTCCAAAAGGTGAATAATACCATTTTGATAATCATCAGTGTGATTACATTATTCATGAGCTACAATGGAGTTAAAGCTAGCCACGTATTGTCTCAGAATTTTGCACGTGCAAATCACATTAAAAATACACATCATCAATTATTTACGAGAGGGCTAAGAGCACAATGGCATGTTGGCTTGAACGCCTAGCTTCTAGACTTAGTCCCAGAGGTCGTGGTCATTAATAAGAACCTAGCTTGTTAGCTCGTAATCATCATCAGAAGTTTATTCCTTTTTTTTTTTTAGAGGATAATAAGATGTAGAATCACTTGTATAATTTATACAGAATCATAGATTATACACATAAAATGACAAATAAAATATTTCTTTATCATTGTCTTAAGTTCGTCTTAACAACTTGTGTTTCTTTAAGGCACAGAAGTATTTGAATGTGTGATGATAAATCTATATTTAAAAATAATGGAACTACAGTGAAAAAAAGTCAAGAAAAGAAAAAAAAAATAGTGGAACTACAGTGAAAAAAAAAAGTTTTAAAAGTAGTGGTCTCTCAATATTATTAAAAGCAACTTTAACAATTACAAATATGATGGTTAAGAGTACTCGATAAAGAATAATTAATGATAATTAATTTACTCAAAATAAAATATTATTATATTCTAAACATCTTCATGCTTTTCATCCTTATTTTTGACAAATTTATAATCATACATAAAAGTAGTTCAACTTATAGTGTGGCAATAAGAATTATTTTTTCCATTTTAAATTAAAAGTTCAAAATAAATCTTAAAAAAATAATTGGTTAAATAATTTTTAAAGTACTTAAACTCAAGTTTTACACAAAGATACACAACTTTCTTGTTTATTGGAAGGTACTCATGCCTTATTTTCATTGACACATAAATACTTCTTTGTTAATGTGTTCCATGTAAGCAAATTAATACTAATGATCCTGCATGAGTTGCAGTTTCTTATTACTCCAAACGTTAACTATATCACTAACCATAAGAAAGTGCAACTCGTGCGAAGTCATTAATGTTAATTTGCTTATATAGTACATATAAATTTTTAAAAAATACATATGTGTTAAAAAAAAAAATATGGATACCTTTTTGTTGAGAAAGAAATTTGAATATTTTTATGAAAATGAACTTAAATTTGAGTACTTTTGGAAGTTATTTAGCAAAAATATTTATTTGTAAAATGAGTAATAATCTTTCCAATTAATAGAAACTAGTACTTTCTTCGATTCTCCTGAAAGTTGACCCCTATGGTGAGAACTACTACAATAGTTTTACATGAAATCTAGACATGTACTAAGTTTTTTATTTCAACTTTTTTATCAAGTAACTAGCAAGTAAAATATATTATTATACAATAAAATCATATCGAACATCTCTATTTTTTCTTAGGTAGAGCTCGTTCAATTCTATCATAACATCTTAAACAAAATAATAATATTTTACTATTAGATTACAACATAATTTGGACCACTAAAAGTATTACAAATTAATTTTTCTCAACGTTTTGTCAATAATATATAGATCAGCTGATTAGTTCATCTCATCAAAGTATTGTTACAGGAGTCCTAAGAATAGATCATGTACGTATTGATGAAAGGTTAATGTAAAAGAGAAGATTTTTAAAACCTCGAAAGGAATGTGATTAATGCATTTAGAATGAAGAGTCGTTCACTAGGGCGGAGCCAAAAAAAAATATATAGGGGTGGCTAATTTTTTTTTTTAATATAAAGTAAAAAAATTAGTATGAGTTATAATAGATTATACTCAATTCAATGCTAAATATTTCATGTCATATTATAATAGAGATATAAAGTTAGTACTCAAAAAATATAAAGTTAACACATTATAATTAACTTATAAAAAAAATTAAATAAAAATATAAGTTAACAAGTATTAGTATCATTCATTAATAAAATAAATTTATTAACTAAAAAACTAGGCAAATACATATAGGATTTAGCATTTAATTTATAATATGGAAAGGAAAATATGATTTAGAATTTTAAGCTTGAGACTATATTTAAAAATATATATCTATAAACAATATAAAACTGACTAATAATAATAAAAATAATAAAAATTTTATATAAATTTTTTTAAATAAATTCTAAAAGATTATTAAAATAAAATGTCAAATAACATAATATTAGATAAAGTTAAAATTTATGTTAAAATAAAATATGATAAACATAAACTTAAAAACTTTAATATAAAGTTTATCATATACTTATTTTTTTTTAATTTTATTTTTATAATATTGAATTTAAAATTAAATATTTAAATTTTTTTTGGATTATCACATTTAAAAAAAACTTTTACATAATATATGACTACAATTTTATTTATTTTACTAATAGTTACCAAATACATAAAAAATATATTTAACCACTTTATTTACAATTCATATCATTTTTATCCACGTATTTGTTAAATATTATTAATATATACCAAAATATGTACAAAAAAATTAGACACAATATATTATTACAAATAAAATATTTATTTAATGCTAAAAATATACATGTAATTAAATTTTTGTTAAAAAGCTGGCCAGGGCTGTGATGATCTGCCTCCGGTCACTCATGATGTAACCCAACTTATAGATTGAAGATCCCAAGAAATAAGTTCAATAGGTAATAACAAGTCATAAGTGATATGAGTTGAATCTACTATTATAAATCCCATTCTACACTGTAAGAAGCATGAAGTCTTGAAGCGACAAAAGAATGAGTTAATTATTAATTCTTAATAAGTGATATACTCTATATGGAATGGAGTACATAGCTATAAAAATACTCTTGATAGACTCACCAATGTGAATATAGTAATGTGGCTACTTCCTATGAAATTTTTAGACAAAATTTACTATAGCATTCATTATACTAGAATACACGTGCATGGCCGTAAAGCACAGGCTTTTCGAACCACACATTAGAAAGGTTATGTGTGTAATGTTGTTAGAGATAGAGTTCAAAACTACAAGTTATTATAGTATATTCTAAAGCATCAATACTATACAAAGGTTTAAGTCGATAGATATGTTTTGCTTATACACAATCTTATATCTTTGATTGATCGGTTGCTCGATGAAAAACTATTTTTATATAAAATTCAAGTAGGAATTGTTAGAAACTTAATTGCGAATTAAAAAAAAGATGAGGAAAAAAGATGCCTTGAGTTTACTCTCTCAAAACTTTATCTCACATTAGTTTTTTTATATCTCTTAGAGATGTATATAAGCAAATAGATTTACAATTAAGATTGGGTCCCAAGGGATACCCACTTTTGTAGAATGGAAGAGGACATAGGCAATTGTGGTTCCACCCACACGCGCGCTTCGTCCCTGCAGTTCGGCTAAGCCGAGTGCGAGTGGATATGGCATTTTATTTTTTGAAAAAAAATTATTTTTAAATTATTTTTCCAATAGTCCACGAATGTTGCACATTCTTTATGACCATTTTCTTTATGAACGTTGTACTTTCTTATCCTCTCGAATTTCTGTGATAGTTAGGTGCAATTTTTAGCTATAAATAAAGCTAGAAATATAAACCCAAAAAATTACATAAACCAATCCAGAAACACTTTTCAATAAAGCAACCCAAAAATTATTTTTCGATTCCGAGCAACATCATTTTGCAGGTATAGCATTCCAGACTTTAACAGACCATTGAAGTTCCAAGACAGATAACGATACTGAGTTGTTTTATTCTGGAGACGACGGGGTTGCTACTGCTTGCACATTTTGAGTAAAGCCGCATAATATCTTAAAGAGAGCGCAACTTAGTTTGCGACTAAATCCAAGCAATATATAGCAGCATATTTTAATATATCGATAATTTCATTCTTTTTTATTTTTACATATTTACAGTAACATTAACTAATCTAGGAAATTAATATAATATATAAACGCTACCATAGTCTTTTTCCATTTGTTAAAATAGAGATGAAATCTGTCTCCTTCAAACTTTATAGATAGACCCTATCACACCAAACGTTTTAGGAAACACCTTTTTATCCTCGCTGCCCTTCAAAAATTCTCTCAAACATTAAAATGTCCACTTTGACTTAAAACTCTCTTGCTAATGGTGGAATGGGAGCCTAAGTCCGACAAAATGTTAAACAGCAAAAATAGTGATCCTTGCAGGAGAAAAGTTATTTGGAATCATCTTTCCATCAGGAAGAAGGATTCTAATATCATCAAGAATTTCAAACAATTTTCTCAAGTTCTCCACCACGAGTTTGTTAACAAATTGGAAATGAGCAATCCACCTCAAAGCCCATGTATGGCTCAAACTTGGGAAGTGGAAGATATGTGGAAATGCAGTTGACGATAGCGGAACTAGAAGTCTCGACAGAAGTAGCAGGATCGTAACGGGGAGGAGAGTTATGGGAGAACCTAGCCAGTAGTGACTCTAGCACCGATGTCACCAAATAGGGGATCAACGACCATAAACTGGTCAAATAGACCTACCTGGGCGAATGACAGGGGCTAGATGGATAACTGGTAGCCTGAACCCACTGCCTGATCTGTTTTGTTGGTCAGCCGGTTCGATCAGTGGCCTGGTGAGAATGGGTGCCTAGTAGGCTGGTTTGACACCGAGTTGTTCAGCATGCTTTTGTGGTTGGTCGGCTGGTCCAGTCTATCGCGAGTCCCTCTTGGTAGAACTTTCCCAAACGATCCACCCCTACCAAAACTCCCGTCACCGTGCCTGAAATTTTCTACATCCAAGATCTCTCAGAAGTTTTATCATGAGATCTGCAATTGCGTTGGTGGTTTTGGCTAGTAGATTCAGATTGCCTATGGGAAAAACCACCAAACTTACTGCAGTGAGAAATGAAACCAAAAGTCCTATCATGTATAGATGAAGTTGGGCACAATCTTCAGACAATTTTCTTGGTCTTAAAAGAAGAAAGATAGAAAGTGAAAAGATAGAATTTTATTCCATTTTACTAGAGCTTTGTTGAAGCAGAGGTTATTTTCAAGAGTTTTTTTGCAAAAATTTCAAATTCAAGAGTTTTTTTGATGAATAAAACTAGTGGATGCCTGAGCTATTTATAAGAGAGCATGTTTGATCTCAATCATCCATCCATTCATCCTATGATCCAAAAGTCCAGACATAAAGGAGATCAACCAGTGGCCATATACTTGATAGATTTCGGGGTCAAAAAAACAGTCGTTGGAAGGCTTAAAATATTAAGATTATGAATTGTGCAAAGTGAAATTTGATACTAACTGCATGTTTCATTCAAGAAGTCCCCGAAATATATTCATTATCTCTACCATACTCAGGTGAAGAAGGGAGACCACCTATCATGCTAGAAGTAACCTAGGTGGCCTAGAGGACTTGTGTAGAGAAGTAAAATCACTAATGCATGTTACACCCTATGATTGATCCCTGTCACCTTTGCATAGTCAAAGAAGTACGGTCAATCCATAGTCAACAAAGGTTTGAATTTTAAAAAAATAACTTACGCTAAATATTCCTTGAATTAAATAAAATTAATATATTAATGATTTGATATATCCTTATATGAAAGATCATTAATATATTTATTAACGATATATTATTTAATTTATTATTTATTATTTAATAAGACAATATTATGAAATTGTCCCTAATCCATGCCAATACCATCCATTCATCTTTCAAGATAACAATTTTCTAGCACAATTTCATATCCTATTTGCCTTTCTTTAGTTAAATCCTTTGAAAATTGACTTAAATATTACAGTAATACAAATCTCCATGTGTCGTTCCTTGTTCCTTTTGATTGCTTGCTAGTGCATTTCGGGTCAATGTGACAAGAGCATGGTGAATACAAAAACCAGCTTCAATGCAACCAAATCACAATTAATTCATGTTTGAATTAAAAGCACATGCACCACTTTCCAACAAGTTAGTTATGAGTTATGTTACACATACAACTCAAACCACAACACTTAAAAATACATATGTTCTTCACAATTGTTCTTCACAAATTGTTAACTCACAATAATGCAATTACTACTGCATGGTTTTTCATATATGATCAACACCGTACACAACAAAAAGAGTTTATGCTGAAGATGCATCCAGAAATGATCCGTTAGAAAATGGAAGAACCTCCTACCATTGCGCTCCATCAAATCAAATAGCGAAAATGAGATATGGAATTAGTACTGCATGAAAGGATTTAAATTATCAAAAAAAAAATGATCAACAAAATAATTAGAAAAACCATTGCTATTATGCCATGATTATATGAAAAAAGGTGGCCCGGTAAAAAAATTTAAATCCTATAATCCTTTAAGAGATACACTTTAGTCCACTATTGTTTAAGATATACCTAAGGTCCTCTAATTTATAAAAAATATATATATATTTTAGTTTCGTATCTTTTAAGGTATGAACATAGGATTATCTAATTCATTATAAGTTTCAATAAACTTTAAATAGTTTTTTTTCAAAGGTAAATTCGAAATTTTGAAAAATAAATACAAAAAGTAAATTTTTCAAAAAAAAAAAAACGATTTCTTTCTTTTTTTTTTTTTAGATGCAAAATTTAAAAAAATTAAAAGTTTGAAAAAACATAAAATGTAAAATTTAAAAATTAAAAAAAAATAATTTGGACTTATTTAGAACTTTTAAAGAAATAGGAGATCTAGATGTATATGTTAAAAATAAAAAACTATAAGTATAACTTATGATAAATTACAAAACTTTAAACATACACCTTAAAAAATAAAAAATTAAAGTATCAACTTTTAAAAGGTTACAAGATTTATAAATATCTTAATCCAGGTATTAACATATGTCGCCGTAAGATTCCAAAATCAAAAAGAATGCAATCCAACAACATGACATTCTTTAGGACATGGGTTTTTACCTTACATCTAGTATGTAAGAAAATATAATATTTTTTAACCATTTTAAATAAATGTAAAAACAAGAAAAATTAAGAAATTTTCAAGAAATAATGCAAGCAACATTCTCCTATACACTTTTCTAGATAATAAGCTGAAATTTGTCATGTGTCACGGTAAAGAAAATTGGTTCATTACTTTAAATTTTTTTTATCATAACACAAGTCAGCTTATTAATTAATATAGAGTTTATTATTTTTTAGAAGCAAATTGTCAGGACCCGTCTCAGCTCAATATTAGAACATTTGACGTGTCCTGAAGGAACATAATAACTAACAATCTAAATCGACCTTGATTTAACTTGAAAATTTTGTGTAAAAATTTCCTAAAAATTTGGGCAAAATTTCCCATAACTATTGAACTATTTCTCCGGCAATAAATGACTACAGTTCTAAAATATAAAATTCCATAATCCATTAAACTTCACATAATTTTTACATATCCAAAAAGGGACTCATGACCAAACATCACTATACAATTTTAGATACATACTATTTACCATATAAGACTTTTCATCACTAATCCAAAACATAATATTCCGAAATACACTACACAAACTAGAAAGGAGATTAAAACAACCTAAATTTCACAACAATAGATAGATCCTAAGTCTCTGAACTCACGTGATGTAGCCTCAAAACCTGTTATCTGGGGAAGGAAAATAAATATAAAAGAATGAGCTTGAAAGCGCAGTGAGTGGATAAGTTTTATAAAATAACACAGTACTCATGTAAACTATGTAAGAAATGTTTATGAAATATCATGAAATACATGCTGATAATAATAATCTGCGTATAATTTTTATGATAAAATAATGTTCTCATAAATGCATAACTGAGTTTCATGAAATTATTATAATTTTGTACCTGTAAAAGAAACTATAAATGACATGTTCATGATTTATAACGAAATGACATTCTGATAAAAAATACATGTACATGATTTTAGAATATGATTATGCTATGATTATTAGTATATAAATAAAATGCATAACCAAGAAAAGTGTTTATTTATTGCCAAGAGCACTCAGAGATCTGATCGTACAAAGAGAAGACATTTAGTACTAGCACTAGCTCTCAACTACATGTGTGAAAAATTTATTTGCACAATAAGGAGACATTTAGTACTAACACAAGCTCTCAACTACACGTGTGGGGAATTTGATATAGCCACTAAAATGGCTCAGTTGGCTCTGCTAATACATGAGTCATGTGCGCACTGACTTAACTAAACGTATCATCATACTGAACTTATAACATGATACTGAATTTGTAATATCATACTAAGTAAACATCATAGTAAACTAAACTGGACCAAATCTGTTGGTCATGATGTCTTACCAAATCACTGCATTATCTGAATGCTGAATATAGCCAACTATTATGAATACACGAGGGAAAATACTCTAGCAACTATAAAATATTTGTTGAACTTGCAAGCTTGTATAAAAATTAGTATAAGTAATAAAATTGATTCAATCATAGCTTGCTTGTAATTTTTCTTTCTTTTACTGGACTGATTCTGTTAATAAAAATGAAATATATTTTCATGGTGTACAAGTTTTTGAAGTGCATTAAAATTGATATATGTTTTTCTAATACTAGTTAACATGAATGCACTTTTCATAAACATGCAACTTGTACAAATTGAGTTACTTGAACAACAATGCTATCCATGCTTTAGAAAATAATTAGATATATCCACTCACTGTACTATGTCACTGTCGGTTCTCTACGTGTACTGTAGGATCTGCTTGCTCAACTCTCCCTAGATAATCAAAATTGTGTTAGAATAAGAATTGCAACATAGTTTACTTACTTAAGTCAAATTTATAAAACACTTTAACATATTCAAAATAGGGGTTGTTATTAGTTAATTGTTGTTTTTAAGTAGTTTTAGGATACCCTTAACCTACCCTTATATATTCACATATAACTTTTGATAGAAATGTCAAAATTTATTTTTGTTAAAACATACATAAATTAGGCATTTTAATCTTAAAAAATTAGATATTACGTACTCAATTATCAAATGTAAAACCCTTTCAAGTCCTTAGAAAACCAATTACTTCAAAACTGATTTTTCAGAACAATTGCAGCATAACATACCTTTAGTTAAATGACTATTAATTTGTCTAAAAAAACTCGGAATAATATACCGTAAAATTAATATTAAACTAGACATCTTAATCTTTAAAAAAACATATAATTCATTTTATTCCAATCAGTAAAACTATTTCAAATTACATAAATTCGATTGGTTTTTCAAACGGTTTTTCCAGCACCCCTTTCACTTGACATATCCATGGTTAAACAGCTATAATTTTGTCTAAAAATATCGAAATAACAAGCCGGGGTATAACTTTGCTAAGTTTGCTAAGTTTTCAAATAATAGACATGTCAAGCTTTAAAATAAGATATAGTTTGCTAAGTTCCAAACTGTATAACCATTTAAAATACCAAAAATACCGAGAGCTGTTGCAGTTCAACTTTCATAAAACAACCTTCATTTAATTAGGTATAACTTTGCGTAAAAAACTCCGAATTATGAACCGTAAAATTTGTAATAAAACAGACATCCATATCTATTCATAAATATAATTTACAGACCAAAATTCGTTGTATAAGTTTCCCAATTTTAATTACAATTTTCAAAAAGATAGTTTTTCATGGAGTTCAAAACATTACAAATGACTTGTTCTTGGATTATTTTTGAAAACTTCATTCATGGCTAATCCTTTTGTGTTAAAATTGTTTTTCAGATTCACAATTAAAAGTATAATTAAAGGGAAGGAAAAGAGAAAACAAACAACTTAAAGTATACCTTGTTTGTTTAAGGATGTTCTCTTAATTCTTGTTAGTTATTCTTGAGTTCTCTTGTAGATCAAATGGAAGAAAGAAAGAAATGAAAAACAAGGAAGCTATTCCTTACGGTGTGAGTGATGTTTTGGCTTAAGAGAGGAAAGTCAAGGGCCGCTCTTATCTTGTAAAAGCGTAGGCGTGGGAGATGAAGGTTTAAGATGTTATTTGACGACAAATGTCCTAACAACACATACTCAACCTTTTTTTTTTTTTTTTTATAAACATGTGTCATTAGGAGGAGATACTGGTGATAAATCATTTTTAAAATGACTAAAATACCCTTGTCTCTTAACAAGGAAAATTTTTAGAGTTAAGGACATTTTGGTAATTTTGCATTAATTTTTTAGAATTTAATTTCAACACTTTTTGATTTATTATAATATATTCACATCAAAAAATTAAACTCATAAATTTCATTTTCAAATTATTGAAGGTAAGATAATAACAATTTTGGAAATATAAGTTTAATTAAAATTTTAATTCGTGTAAGTAATGGGGTGTTACACAAATTACTTGGCCTAGGTTATGGAAAAATTTCATGGGAGCATATATGTTGCACACATGGTGGCATAAAAGGTGGATATGAAAATGAATGATTTGTTTCTTTTTATTAATACAGGCATTTGATTTTTTTTAAATATTACAAAACTGGTAAATAGTGAGGGAGGAATTGTTGGAAAAAAAAGAAAAAAAACTAAAACCAGAGTACTAAGATTAATATTTAAACATAAATACTTTTGCATACACATCTTATTTGGAGAATTAATTAATTTTTTAAAATAGTTCTGACACGTGACACAACATGATAAACATGAGTAAAAAAAGTGAGTGCAAGTTTGTGTCTCCTTAGCATTCTTCAAGCTAAAAGAACATAATTGCCTGGGTCTTTTCTTTTCATTCAAAATTAGAAAACGAAAGGATTCATTTAAGTTATCTAACATGATCTGAAGCAAAAATAATATGAAATTGCAATACTTACGATGTTTTTGACATTTATCATAATTTATTTTTAGGGACAAGGTAAATAGTCCCAATATTTTAAATAGTTTGTTAATCTACTTTATCACAACCGTTAAGATTTATAACTGATAGAAAAAAGAATTATTTTCTAAAATTTAAACTTTTGAAATAAGAGAATGTAATGAAATGTGTAAAAAACAGGAGCTCTAATTCATTAATCTCTTATTTTTATTGCATTACAAAAACGAATGTTTAGAAATCAATGAGAATTATTTTACATAATGATTGTGGAATTAAGTCAAAATGAAAGAAGTGTTCATTAAACTTATTTGGATGGAAAACAATTATAGAAATTACGAACTATTGTAAATTTTTTAGTTGTTGATAATTACACACTATTGGCATTGGTACGTACAAAAAAAAAATCTTGTGAGAAACATATAAATAATTGGAATAATAAGAACCTCAGTTCTGTAGCAAAAAATAAGAAACTCAGTTCATATAAAAACTTACCATTATAGACCATATGACTGAATGCCTTCGCTTTTGGCTTTGATCAACACTTAGCAAGCCACCATTGAACCAATTCACAAATCTATTAAAATAAAACAAGGAATATCAACGTCAAATGTTATTTATTCAAATAAAAATAGAATATAATAGGGAGGTGATTAGTTCTTATATATCCACTCTATTATTGTTTATCCACTATTTGAAAAATGTGACTATACATGTAAATTGAAAAGAATCCTAACAGAAATATAAAAAGCATACCGTTTCATCTTTATCATCAAAGACATCGATTTCTCTATGGATCCCAGGATAATCAATAGGCACTGTTTCATCATCATTAGCATCTAGCTGAGTTGTTATGTGCTGCAGTCTCTCTAAATTTGAATGACATTGGAGCAGCACTCCCTCATCAGATATTTTCAACTCGATGTTGCAGTCTTTCACCTTCAAAGTCTTTAAGGATGGTACTTTGACGCAACAACAATGATCATTTCTAGAGCAAAAGCCTCCCAGACTTGGTAGAGATTGGAGTTCCAAATACCGCAATTGCCCAAAGACAATCTCAATACTATTAATATTATTACCATCATCATAGTCTCCATCACTGCTTTGCAAGATTACTCTCATTCTTTTACAATCTTCAACTATCATGCTTTTGAGTTGGGTTAAGCCTTTAGCAACTGGATAAGTTACTAAATATTCCAATCCCTGACAATTATTTACAAACAAATCTGTCAGATTGTGGAAGGATATTGCGAAGGATACTATGTTCTTTAATCTGTGACAAAAACCCACTTCCAGATATTTCAGGTCTGGGAGTACTGCTGCTGATACAGATTGAGAGTTTTCCTTCCATAAATTTGTCAGCAAAGGCATGTGTGAAATGCTAAAAGCTTTTAGATGTGGGAGGGTCCAAATAGTGTGCTCTGATATTGAATCCCCACCATGATTATCATCCACAAATATTTCTGAAAATGTAGCTCTCTTCAGAGATAGTCCTTCAAAACTACTATGGAAATACCGAAAGCAGTTGGAGAGAAAAATATTGGAAGAGTTGACGCTATTACAATCAAACTGGAAATCTTTCACTCTTCTCAAGTAACTTGCTGTAATTGAATCATTGCACACCTCCATGGCAGCACTCAAGGTCAACTTTTTCAAGTTAGGGAACGAATCCTGAAATATTAAGACATAATGTCATATTGACTACGTTAATTGTACATCTTTTACTCATCTCGCATTTAATTCCAATTTTTGAATGCAATAAAACAATTTAACACTGACATATTTCACAAACGTCAAGTTATATTTATTTTTACTTCGTTAATTTGATTTGCATTTTAAGAAATTTGTCACAACCTTTAATATATACAATTCAATACAATAATGATCTGCACTTAAATTACCTATTGCCTTAAAACTTCAAAAGTTATACTAGTTATACTCTTATGTACCTTATCAATTATATAATTAGTCAGCTAGCAAGGAAATAAAATAAATAAGGATCTTTCCCTCTAATAAATTGGTAATGAATATTAATCTTACTAACCTTTTCAATTAGAAAGAGAGGTCGTTTCATTGGAGAGCATAGATTATCCGTTTTGCACTTTTCTTGGGAGCTTGAGTGTTCTTTGGCCAAAATCTGCACTATGTTAATGTTGAGTCCTAACACTTTCAAATGTGTGAGCGATGGCCATTTGGAACAGTGCATTCCTCCATAAAAACACCTAAGTTGGGGCAGATAAATAAATTTGACAAATTTTACTTTTGGGAACTCAAACGTAATAAGCTGATTTGTGTCTTCTTCCTCTTCTTTCTTCAAGATTTCCTCTAGTTTCCCACAGTGCTCTACAACCAAGCGTTCTAGTATTTGAAGACTTCCAACAAAGGAAGCTGGAATAACATTCTTTAAATTCGAACAATGCCTTATTTCTATCGAATTTAGATTCGATAGAAATGCATGATGACACTTGACAAATGTTACAATACTTTGGCAATGCTCAATCTTAACCTTTTTGAGTGCACAAAAGGAGTTGGAAGGGAGTTTGTTGTCCCATATCATTGTCACATTATTCAAGCCACTGACCTCCAAACGCTCCAAGTTAGGAAATTGTACCTGTTAGATATTCATTTATATTTGGACTTAATTATATAATGTAATTTTAATTGTTAAACAATATTAGAGACCATTACAGTATAATTTATGTTAGCCATGTATAATTGATTATCAAGTCAGACATTATTGCACAATATAAAAAATGTATGACTACGTAGAAATTTTTTTATATTATTACACATATTGCATAGTTCGGTCACCCAAAAATGCACTAATATGAAACATTTTAATAAATTCATTCAATGCATGATTGAACTATGTAAATTTGTAAAATATTGGCTGACAATCCATATAATATAGTCAAATCGATAAAATTGATGATAAATATCAAAATAAATTAATTTATGTTTAAATATGTAATTTGTTTCACTTATTTTTCTAAACTATCCAACTAAATTTATTATAATTTTTTTTAAATCAATATTAATTTTCTTTTTGTATTTCATTACATTTTAAAATAACAAAATTATTTTTATTTAAGATGAAAAAAAAGTCCGTGAATTTATAATTGAATTTAAAACAGAATTTCATACATTTTGGTCAAACTTGATGTCACTAACATAAGTTTCATATCCCTGACTTCATATCCCTGTTTATCACATCATTACAATATTTTGTCTATAAGCAAATGACATGGCTATAATTTCTACACAGCCGTTTTTTTTTGTTATAACTATTTTATGAAAGGGTGGTTGCCGGCTTGCCGCAACAAATTTGCAAAAATTTGTTCAGCAACAAATTTGCAAAAATATGTTCATCCATGTCTAATTTGTATTGTTACAAAAAAAGGGTCAAATTTGTATTATAAGGCTAATATCAAAGGGTGATAGTACTGCTATATTTCCTGTTAAATTTTCTACAACAATAATATTTTTAAAATTATATAGCAATGATGTTGCAATAATCAATCATGTTTTAGAAAATGACATAATTATATTTTAATGTTGGGGAAACAGTATATCCCTATGCTAATGAAACACATAATTGAAAACACAAAAGTATAGATAATAAATTAATAAAATTTATGATTTTTTTTGTCTGAAATTAATGACTATTAAAATAAAATAAAATATATGTATTAAGTTTTATCCTTTGATTACCCTCCTTCAAAACCCAACTAAGTCCTTTTTTGTGTGTGCTAATTATCCACTTTTACAAATACAAAGAAATAAGTTACATGTCAAAATTAATTGATTATTTAATAAGAACTTAGAAAAAATAGGATAAATATAGTCTACCAAAAATATTATAACAGAACAAGTATTATACAAGAAAAATATAGAAATTAAAATGATAGAAATTCTAGTAGTAAATGAATTATTTAAATATGATCATGAATGTGAAACAAGAAAAATACCTCTCCACTAAAAAGTTTTATTTGATCAGCATCTATCTCTTTAATAATCTTGTTGGAATCTTGGTTCCTTTGTGATAAGTCATTTGTCCTCCTTGATGCATCATCAACAGTGTCGCCTTCGCAGTAGAAACCCACAAGTTTTGGAAGATCTTTCAAAGTCAACCTTTTCAATTTGTTAAATTCAATGATAACATCATCTTTGTTTCTCAAGTAATCATCATCTTCTTTTTTTCGTCCAACTATCTCTTTCATTATAATGCAATCCACCACTTCCATCTCTTCGATTTGTGATAGGCACTTAGCAATGGAAAAAGAGAAGAGTCTCTTCAAGTTGGGGCAATTTTGAACTTTTATACATTTTAAGCTTTTGAAAGGCACATAGTTAACTTGGTCAGAGCAAAGACATTCCATCCTATAAAGGTTTTTAAGAAATAGTGACTCCAAGATAGGAACGGTCTCAATATCAGAGCAACTGGATCCAAAGGAGGGTATGACATATCTAATTTTTGGATTATTTTGAATGTAGAGATGCTTCAACTTTTGAAAACTTTCATAGCCTAATCGACTGAATATGTTATCAACATCCTCCATCTCATCCAAATAAACGCTTTCAGATTCTTTTAGCAGCCTTTTAAGACCACTGTCTAGTTGACCACTTCCAACAAGCTTGAGTTTCAACACATTATTTGAGGTTTCCTTAGACACATCGTTCCAATGCCATGTATCACCAATGAGTATCTTGAAGTTCTCTAATTTATTGGAGAACAAGTCCTTTGGAAGAAGAGAAGCATTCAGAATATGAATCTCCAATGTGACTAGATGAGATAACTTCTTTAGCTCAGAAAGTTTAGCATTACCTTCAGTCTCCCATTTGTTAAAACTATTTCTCATTTTCAACTCTTCTAGTGACGTCAAGCTTGATAGAACATCAGAAACTATCATTTCAAGTTCAGAACAATAACTCAAATCCAACAACCTTAGATGAGTTAATTGAGCTATTTCTTTTGGTAGTTGTTTAAATCTAGATTTTAATAAGCTAAGAATTTCAAGGTTCTTCAGTTGACCAACTAAAGAGATGTCTTCTAATTTAGATTGATCCAAACATAATGCTTTAAGATTTGTGAGGTCAACAAAGGATGAAGGTAATGACTTAATATTGAAGTTAGTTAAATCTAACACTTTAAGTGCAGTCATTTTTTTGAAGAAGAAGTTTGGGATTGATTGTTGGCCAATATTATGTTGATAAAAACTAAAAAAAATTAGCTTTGGGCATTCCAAGCTTTGATCAGGAAACCCACAGAAAATATCAAGGAAAGAAAAAGACATTATAGTGCAATTTTTAAGAAAATCATTATTTGGCCATTCTTTTAGCTCTTGCCCGAGTTGCTTGGATAAGATATTCTCATCTCTGCCCTTAAATATTGAAATACCAACATCTCTTACAAGATCATGCAACTTGATTATCGCGTTACTGTCACCATAAAGGAACAAACATGAGTCTTTAATTTTATCCACCAGTGTATGTAATTTATCTCGTACTTCTTCCACTGTTTGAGTGTTATTACTAAATAAACCCATGCCAAAACAATATTTTAGCAGGTCACTAAGTAAAATGTTTCGGGTACGGGTTGATAGAGCACAGCAGAACAAGAATAACTTCTTCGCATCATCGTCATCTAACTGCTTGTAACTCCATTCTATGCCCAATAATGCTTTTTTTTTCGTATTACCAAAATTCTTTAGACGTCTCAAAGCATCTCGCCATACACGTATATCATTCTTTTTTTTCAAAGCTGCTGCAACTGTAACAACTAAGACAGGCAACCCACCGCATCTGTTAGCAACTTCAATTGCAACCCTTTCTATTTTGGAGTCTTGAACAACATCACCTGCTACCTTTGCAAATAGACGCCACGTTTCTTCTTCATCTAAAGTTTCAAGAGGAAAGTCTTTTTGAGTACACATCATAAGTGATAAAAATACTTGTCGTCCTCTAGATGTCATCAGTATTTTGCAAATCTCAGAATGAAGCCCAACTTTCTCCAAATCAATTTCTTCCAATACATCATCTAAAATCACCAAAACCCTATTGCATTTTATCCTATCAAACAAACGATCAGCCCTTTTGCCTGTAGTTTCATCTTCTGAAAATTGCAAACCTAAATTTTGAGCAATTTCTTTCTGAAGCTTTTCTTTTTTTGGATTCTGTTTCACGTCTAGAACTAGAACTACATCATCAAATAACTTGAGTTTTTTAGCCACCCTTGCCACCTCTTGGGCAAGTGTGGTCTTACCTACACCACCGATTCCGTACACCCCAATTAAGTTTATTTTAACATTTTCGAATTCTTTTAAGATTTTCATCACAAGTGAAATTCTTGAAGTAAGAGGCTCATAATCTCTTGTTGGAGTGATCAATCTCTCTTGTGTGGGAGCATCGTACGAAACACTATCGAAAAACTTTTCTTTTTGGACTAACAATTCAACAATTCTCTCAACTAATGTTGTTGCTTTCTTACTTCGCTGATATCGAGCCTTCACAGAAGTGCACTTTGCTTTGGCTTTGCAGTCTTCTTCCAACAATTTGTTTGCTTCTATACTGATCTCAGCAACTTTTTTCATCCATCCTTCCACTATATGAAGGATCCTTTTACCCTTTCTCTTCTCACTATCTACAACCTTCTCAACATCATCACTTTCATTACTTAAATCATCAACTTTACTCTTCAAATATTCAAGGTTGTTTACATAATTAACCACATACTTCACTTGGCGTTTGACTGGCTCAGTTGTATATTCTATAATTTTTCCACCAATACACTCCATGCTACACAAGTGACAAATAATTAGAAGGAAATTAGGAACTAAATTCACAAACTTGACTCAAACTTAATATTTAAGGAATAAAAATGAATCAATTATATAATTCCTCCAATTAAAGAGAAAAAATAATTTACCTTGCCTTCTTCTCCGTTTCAGATATCAAGCTCTTCGAATTCTTTGACTCCCAAAAATTCCTTCCCAAGTTAAAACATGAACAATGGTCAGGTAAAACACAGCACTATGTTAGTTTGAAAGGTTCCTTTTGCAATTTAAACCTACCTATACTACAGTCTAAAGTCCAATATTATATTATTGTAATCCTACATAACAGTTTAGTTTCCAGTTCAATTACGTATGTTTGAAAAAAATAATTATACGGATGGTGGCTATGAATTGAACTAAGTGGCGAAAGGAGGGGTGATTGAGTTGGGCTAGGTCTCCTCGTCTAGATAAAATTTTACTATTGCAATAAAATTTAGATATTTTATATGAAAAAAATTGACATTTAGCCTTCTAGTGCAGTAAAATTATTTATCTTTGTAAGAAAGTTAATAAAAATAGAATAACTTATCATGCATTTTTTTTTTGGTCTTCATGGAACACTTAAATTTTTTTTAAAAATTTAACCTCTTGCTACAACGTGTACCAAACAAAAATAAGGGTTATTTAATACTTATTGACCCACTCCTCTTATTAAGACTCCCTCCTCTTATTAAGACTTCCTACATCTTGCTACTAGCAACTAAAGCTAAATAGGAGAATAAGAGATTTAAAAGATGCCCCGTTTCAATTAAAAGTGGAGCACTTTCTCTCTTCTAAGAGAGGTTGCCGAGGAGGAGTAAGGGGTGTAAACACCTGATCGCATCACAACTAAAATAACTAAACTAGTATTTGAGTGCCCCTTTTGCTGTAGCCACAAAAGCACTAAAAACTCTTGTTTGGATCTCGCTTCACTGCTTCCCACCCAAGCCTGGGAAACTCTGTGAGAGTCTTACCACCTTCATTATTTACTATATTTGAATCATCAAAATAACGCTATAAAATAAGTAGTTGCTTTAATTTTCTAAGGAAAGAAAGTTAAGATAGGGTTATCAAATATTACGAGACGTTTGACCACAAAATACAATTGTTTTAATTTAATAACATGGCACTAAATAATCTAAATTGTAGCCTTTTCAAATTCTAATTTTTAATTCTTGACAATCAGAATATTTGTTATTAATTAACAAAAAAATAATTTTAACTAAGAACAATAAAGTTTAGATCAAACCTTATCAAAATAATTATTACATATGACTATTTCAATTTTATATATAAAAAAATAGGGCAAAACTTTAGCATAAGCCTTTTTACTAATTTTATTTTAATATGGACACTCTACCTGTATTTGATTATGTATATTGGGGTCATGTTCGAATAACAATAATAGAAAGGGTTAAGTTAGCCTATTTTACATTTTACAAAAACTTATGAAATAATAATTAAATATTCAAAACTGGAGTCTTTTAGAAATCTAATTATTAATTTCTAATTAAGATATTGTAACTTATGAAATAATAATTAAATATTCAAAACTGGAGTCTTTTAGAAATCTAATTTTTAATTTCTAATTAAGATATTGTATTTGTTATCTTTTCTTGTATAAAGAATTAAGTTTAATTAAAAACATTAAAGTTAGAAAAAATATATATGATCAAAATAACTATGTGCAATTTGTAATAGTTTTAACTTTATATAAAACAAAAATGAAAGTTGTGAAAAAATGATTAAATAATCCAAGCGGGAGTTTGAAAACTGCAATTTTTAATTTCAAAATCAACATGTATGTTATTTATCAATAAATAAATAATTAATTTTAAATAAAAACGTCGAAGTTTAGAAGTATGATCAAAATAACTATATAATTTTTAATTTTTTTAATTTATATAATGCGAAATTATGAAAGGATGATTAAATAATACCAATTGAAGTATTTTAAAATTTTTGTTTTCATTCTTAAATAAGTCATTACGTTTTGTTATTTATTATTTTACAAATAATGATATTATTAAACATTAAAAAGGAAAGTTACTAAGAGGCGAGTAAATGTTAAAAATTAAAATCTTCTATAATTCTAGCTTTTATTCATAATTGACCAATCAGTAGACAACCAAAAATTTAGAATAAAAATCTACAAATTATTTTTTGACACATCAATTTTTTAGGAATTAAGAAAGTCAAATAGTAAATATGAAAAACATTATAATATTTTTTCAATGAACTTGCAAACTCATACATTTAGAATAGTTATAATGTTAAGCAGTCTGGTTTAGTTAGAGAAAGTGTATAAGAGAATATAAGGTTGTAATTGTTAGAGAATATAAATACACGTAGGATGTAATTATAAGTTTGTAATTATATATAGCAGTCTTAGCAAAAAACAGTTCATTAAGAAATAAAAGATTTAATTTTTAGCTTCTTCACTCTTCTCTAATTTTGTTTCATCTTCTTGCTTTTCTGATGTTTTACATGTTATCAAAGCCCCAATGGCTCAAACTAATGCTTCCGTGAGATTTAATGGATGTTCATTGCCTTCATCAAGTTCGGTTATCTTAAATTGTTCTTTGGCTAGCATATCGAACAATAATTTTTTCCCCCAAATGTTCTTCATTTGGACTACGGGAGAAAAACACTTCAACAACTTCTAAAAAAAAAGGTCATCTACATTCAAAAAAAAAATCATTTTAAAGACTCCTTATCAGGTCCAGAGAATTATGGCTACACCAAATGCTAAATAAGGGAATTATGCTCTACTGGCTCTAGTCCTTCTGATCAGTCCTCTTATCACATGCCTAGTATCGCTCCTCATAAACACGTTGAAAGTTCTCAGTCTATGTCTTCTATGCCCACCATTTCAAACCAACAGGTACCTACACCATCACCTCATATGCCCGTTGATCAGTCACCTACAATGCAGTCCCTATCTCCCATGCCTAGTTCTCAGTTCAGCGTCTTTTTCGTCTGCCACTGATGCTGCCTTGCGCAATGATATGTTTATATCACCTACTGCTAATATTCTTCCTCTTCTGGCTAACTAGTCCATCACTACTCCTTTGCCCGATGCTACTACTAATATACCCAATGCATAATTTCATTCCAATGGTATTCAACTCACAGTTGATTTACCTTCTCTCAGCTCTAATATTCATCGACCTCCCCCACCTACTAATACCCACCATAAGCTCACACGGGCAAACTAGTTGTTTACAAACCTAAGGTTAACATGGCAATGACAATTTTACCTGAACCATCCACAGTCAAGGAGGCTCTCCAAGCTAATGAATGTCATTGTGCAATGCAAAGGGAATACAATTCTCTTCTTAGTAATGGTGCTTGGGACTTGGTGTCACCACCTGCTGGTTGCAAGATTATTGGTCACAAGTGGGTGTTTAGAACCAAATTCTAGGTTGATCGTTCTCTTGATAAATACAAAGCTAGAGTTGTTGCTAAGAGCTTTCAACAGACAGAGGGTGTTGATTATACAAAAACTTTCAGTCCAGTTGTTAAACCTACTACCATACGAATTGTACTTAGCTCTTTCTCAGAGATGGTGTTTTCGCTAATTGGATGTCAACACGACTTTTCTGAATGGTGATATTTAGGAAGAAGTCTACATGTCACAACCTGAAGGTTTTGTAAGTCCTCAACATCCTACTTCTGTTTGCAAGCTCAAAAAAGCTATCTATGGACTTAAGCAAGCCCCTAGAGCTTGGTATCTTAAGCTGAGTAGTAGTTTACATCAGTGGAATTTTCATAGCTCTAATGTTGATGCTGCTATGATGATATATAATCAGAATGGCGTTCTTGCAATACGGCTAATCTATGTTGATGATATACTTGTTACAAGAAACAATGACTCTTTCATTGCTGATTTGAATGCTAAGCTTAATTCAGTATTCACTCTTAAGGATCTTGGTGTTTTGAGTTTCTTCTTGGGGGTTGAAGTTACTCATACTACTGATGGCTTACACTTAAGTCAGTCTAAAAATATGTTAAGGATCTTTAGGAAAAAGTTCAATTGCATAAGACCAAGGCCGTCTCTACTCCCATGGTTGCAGGTCAACAACTTTCTCAAGCTTCAGGTGATATACTGCCCAGTCCATCTCTTTATCAGACTGTGGTAGGGGCATTGCAATATTGCACTCAAACCAGACCTGAGATAAGTTTTTCAGTGAACAAACTATGCCAATTTCTTCAAAAGCGAACTTTAACTCATTGGATTGTTGCTAAGAGACTTCTTAGCTACCTCAAGGGTTCTACTGATTGTAGCATTATGTTGCACAAGTCATCCAGTTTGAGTTTAATTGCATACACTGATACAGATTGGGAGTCGAGTAGTGATGATCGTCGCACTACTGGTGGTTAGAGCATTTACTTGGATCATTCCTTGATCTCTTGGCATACAGGGAAGCAAAAGGTCGTGTCTCGCTCTTCAACTGAGGCTGAGTTTCGAGCATTAGCACATTCTGTCTATGAACTCATGTGCATACAAAAAGTTTTGACAGAACTGAAAGTTATGGTGCATACAATTCCAGTTGTTTATTGTGATAATGTAGGAGCTTGATACATTGCTAAACATCCTGTCTTTCATGTTAGAAAGAAGCATGTTGAAATTAATTTCCATTTTATTCGTGAGAAGTTGTTGGCTGGAACACTTCAAGTTGAGTTTACACCATCTCAAGAGCAAATAGCAAATGTAAGGACAAAGGACTAAGCTAGTTCAAGATTCGTAGATCTGAGAATGTTAGATCAATATTAAGTTGCATGCTGTTAGTGTGAGTGGGTTGTTGTGAGTTTGTTATAAGGTTGTTATGCCTTGTTACCCTAGCCACCGAGTCTGTTAGACTCGTATAACCATGTTGTATATATATAGTGCTAGCATGCAAATGAATGAAAATACTAAAAACCAAGAATGACCTTTCTAACTATTCTCTTCATCTTCTACGTTCTTTCCTCTCATTCTCAATGTTCTTAATTTGTCATAATATCATTCAAAGAAATAAAACTGAATAAACAAATTGGCTTAAAGAACATAATGAAATTCTTAAGTACCTTATTCAATAGTTCCAATAATTGTTCAAGTCTTCTTGTTTTCCTGAAGATCTTGAAGGTATGATCCAACCGGCAGTTATATCAAAATAACATAATATAAGACTAGAAAGCCATTCCAACGGATATCGAGATAAGAGCTACCAATTGGGATGTGCATCATTTAAAGATATTCTTATATATTGCGGGGATGTAGAAGCCAACTTATTTACATATTTTAGTCATTTTAATTTTCTATAAAAATAGGCCATTATGTCACATTTTTAAATAGGTTTGAAATAATAATAAAGATAATTCAATGACAAAAAAAATGTTATTTTATTTAACAATTTGAAATTTATTATTTTTAATTTTATTGGTCAAATCATTTTGTAAAGTTTATATTTGATAGAAATATTATGTATTTTTCGAACATTTTTTTGTATCGCATTTTTTTTAAATATCATGTCTATATAGAAATTGCGGACTTTATAATATCAAAAATAGGGACTACACAATTCAAAATATTACAATATTAGTGGCGTTGATACTTACATGAAATTGTGATAATTCATCGATGTTATTAATAAACTTTGTAATAGAAAGGGTATTCTTCTTGGACAAAACTTTAATGGTTATGACTATGATTTTAGTCTTCAAAAAACTGTAATAAGAAACTAGAGATTAAAAATGAGAAACATCCAACACAAATAATACTTTGAGTTATATTTCTTTAGAAAGATATGGACCTCTATTTTAAGAAATAATTTATGGTTTGTCATTTCGATATTTCTATAAAAAATTATGGCTATTTAATCAAAGGTATGTCAAGTTGGACTAGTGCTAAAAATTTTGTTTATATCTGAATTGGTATTTTTGTTATTTGAAAAAGTTTTAGTGATTGAAATTATATTATTTAAGTCTTATTTTAAATATTAAAATATCCAATTTAATATAAAATTTACGTTTTTTAATACAGTTTTCTACGCAAAGTTATATGTACTTATCTGAGAGTGGTTTTATCAAAATTATGCTTGAAACTATGTTTCAAACCCCTTCGCATTTTTGTTATTTAAAATGGTTTTACATGTTGGAATTGTGTAACTTATATCTTGTTTCAAATCTTGTCATATGTAGTTTTAGAAACTTTTTATAGTTTGTCATTCTAAGTTTTCTAGACAAAGATATAGGGACTAAACCAAGTACATATTCTGTGTTACTAAACATGTTTTGAACAAATTAGTATTATATTTCATTGGAAGGATTTTACATAGTATAATTGGGTATGATATTTTAATGGACAAGGGCCTTAAGAATATCTAAGTTGATCATTAGTACTTTGATTAAGTAATAAGAGAAATAAGTTATATGCCTGTGTTTTAGCATATTTTATAATACAGTATAGTTTAGAATGGACCAACTAGTTATAATATAATTGTTACTGACATAAGTGTGATCTTATATGATAAGATGATGCAACAAACCTTACAAAACAACTAGTATAACATTGATGATGCAATACTTTGAGTTGACATTTTTATTCAAATTTTATAAGCATTATTTACTAATAAATTTAAACACTTATTTTCATAAGATTTCATACATTTTATAGTTTTGGCTTGCAAAATTAACGTTTATTATGTTCAAAAAATATTTATTAATTACGGCCATAAGTGGCATTTCATAAGTTTACTTATTTGCAGCAAAACGGTTTTTCATTAAAATAAATAAATATATATCTCCAACTTTAGCATCATTACTTCATAATAGTATGTTTAATATTATGTATTGTTTTGAAGCCATCAAACAAGCATTGTCACCTAATTCAATAGTAAAATAAAAATTAATTAATTAATTAAATGGCCCCTATTTGTGGGCATTTGACCAGTTCAATGAAATAAAACAACTCTCTGTACACATGTGACCATGTTTCCCCAAGTGCAAGTTTGATGAGTTTTTTCAATTTCTTATACTCTGTTACATGAAAGTTATTCACATATATTTTATTTACATAAATGTATTTACAATGATTAGTATCTCGCCAAATTACTAACACAATTTGTAAATATTTTCATGATATTACTTATTTTAATGTTACAGTTAAATTATTAAAATTAAATAAATATATTCAATAATTATTAATTTTTCAAGTACGTTCATGTAATTACCAAAGTATTAATATACATGTTTAATAAATAAATTTTAACTAAAACTTGTTAACTTAAACATTTACTTGATTTATTTTGTAAATACCTTGTATTTGTGTTCCTTGCATAATACTTTTGGTTTTGGAGAGCATTAGACCTTCATACTCTAGTTTGGAGGAGTTTTCAACTGGTGAGCTAATTAATAAGTAAACTTTTCTATATACATGGAAAAAAACTTTGGGAGGATGGAAAAAATGGTGTTTTCTAGAAAGAAAATGAGAATCAAGAGAGGAGGGTCTAGCAATAAAATTCACTTCCTTCATATATTAATTATATGTTAGAATCACACAAAACAAGATTTAAAAAAATAGAAATAATCAAGGAGGTCCAGCATTTGAAGAAATTAATTTTCTATTTTTTTTTCTTTCTAAGAAAGAGAAAGAAGGCCTCGAACAAATGCTAGAGTATTAAAGTATATATTGTTCAGAATACCTAATTATTACTTATTCTAAGAACCCTTAACCTTTTAGATCGAATTATTGTGCTTGGCAGCTTGGGTCAAACACCACTAATATATATTTGTGTAGATATGTGAGTATGCAGTTGTTATTCATAAATTTTTTAACTATAATAGCAACCTGAGACTCGAAGAACTATTGTATGAATGAGGTGCATCACTATGCAGTATACCTTAAAAATTAGAAAAAACAGTAATATTCAATAGGAAAATTTCGATCTATGATATGCATTAGGTACCTCAATTTATATCTTTGAATTGCAAGGAAAGCTGATGAAGTTGCAATTGCTCTTCAAAATCAATACGCTCCCTCGATCACTTCATACGATCCACACATAAAAAGTGAACTAATTAATTAAAAGGCAACGTCTCAGGTTTTTTGGCAAGCAACACTATAAATCCATTATGGTTCTCATTCTCAAAAGCGTACCCTTTTTTTTTTTTTTTCTTACAGTTGTTGCCTTTCCAAGCTCCAAATTATTTACTAGTCAAGCTTGGAAAGTAATCTAGTTAAAACATATATATATATATATTGTAAAAAAAAAAAACCTTAAATAAACGATGGTGAATAAAAAAGAGGGATTTATGATTAAAAAAAAAGATGTTGGAAAGGAAGTACGTAGGAAATCATAACCATAAAAACAAGAAACGACCAAGATACTAAACAAAATTAGATACCAAATGACATAAAAAACTGAAATCAAATGGCGTGTAAATGGTTTTTTTATTTTTTATTTTTTACGTGTGACAAAATTAGAATACAAAAAATGTTGGGGAAACTGATCAGAAAAGGGTTGGTGAAATTCTAAAATACAAAGTAGAAAACAAGTAGGAGGAGACTAAGTATATTAAGGAAACATAGAGTATTTTTCCTTAGATTAAAAAAAAAAAAAAAGTTAAGACGATAAAAATATATTAAAAATAGATAATATTGGTATAGTGGAATTATAAACAAAAAATTAAAGCATGAAAAACCAAATAAAATAGTAAAAAATAATTAAGAAAATTTAGATCTATGAAATGCATTAAGTACCTCAATTGATGTCTTTGTGTTGCAAGGAAAGTTGATGGCGTTGCTACTGCTCTTCAAAATCGATACTCTCTCTCGATCACTTCATAGATCCACACACAAAAAGTGAACTAATTAATTTGAAGGCAAAGTCTCAGGTTTTTGTGCCAAGCAACCTCTTTTTTTTTTTCTTTTTTTTTCCTTTTCTTTTTTTATAGCTTCTGCCCTTCCAAGTTCCAAGTTCCAAATGATTTTCTAGTTAAGCTTGGAAAGTACAGAAAATAAACTAGTTAAAACGAAATATAAAAAATATATATAATGTAAAGTAAAAAGCTTAAATAAATGATGGTGAATTAAAAAAGAGGGATTTATTCAAAAGATCACAAAAACGAAGAATATTATTGGAAAGGGAGTACGTAGGAAATCACAAGCATAAAAATAATGAACGACCAAGATGCTGAAGTTTAACAAAATTCGATATCAAATGACAAAAAAAGCTTAAATGAAAAGGCGCAAATGGTTTTTCTTAAGCTTGAAATCGAATGGCGCAAAATTAGAAGAAAAAAAAAATTTTGTGGAACTTGATCAGAAAAGGGTTGTTGATGAAATTCTAAAATACAAAAGTAGAAAACAAATACAAGGAGATTCAAAGTGAGGGACGAGTTGAAACAAGAAATTCAGATGGATCGAGGCTTAGATCACAATTCACAGGAAACAAGGGAATGGATGGAGTAGGAAAATTTGAGCAGAAGAGTAGATCATATGAGAATTTGAGCAGCTCTACACGTACACGACCTCATATCTAAAAGTTAAATACTTATTCGCCCAATTAATTAAGAATAAAATTATTTTATTGGTTATTTTGTTTTAATAGGATATTTATGCACTCTATAATATAAATAATTTATTTATTTAATTTAATAATAAAAATATATGTATATTTATATATTTATTTTTTAAAATTAAAAAAATATTTATATATATTATAAAAAAAATTTAATATATTTTTAAAAAAAATTAAAAAATAAAATTCTATAAATAAAAGATATAAGATATTCAATTATTAAAAATAAATATTTTAATCACTATTTAAATAATTATATAATGTTTTATTATTAAAAATTAAAATTAAGATAAAATATTTATAATATGAACTTTTTCTCCATTATTTTCCTCCTTTATTATATATAATTCTTTAACTATTATTTGACACTTTTTTCATATTTTTTTCATTTAAATCATATGTTTACGTTATTTTTTTTTTTTTTTCATTTCCAAGTCAATATTGACTTCTTCTTTTCTTTATGCGTTGTCAGCGTTTTCAGATTTTGGTTTTTTAAACTTAAATTTTTTAAAATAAGTATTATTTAATAATTCAGTTTAAAATTTAATTAAAATTCAGTTCTATTTTTATACATTTTTTTATAGTTTTTAAAACTTAAAAAATAAAGTTTTGAAAATCATATTTTAATTTTACTTTTCTTTTAACTAGCTTACTATATTTGTTGGGAACAAAGTGGGAATAAAACAACAAAATATAATTTTTTACCGATGTTTATTTTTCAAAATAAATTAAAAGATAAAAAATTAATTTCAAACACAATTTGTATTACTTGTAGCAAAAGGAGCTGTTGTTTTGTGATGTTGAAATAAAATAAGAGAGATGATATAATTCGGAGAAATAGTGATGATTTTATATAATTTGAAGGCAAAATTGTGTTGTGCATTTCCCAAAGTCTTGGTCATCACCAATTTAATAAAACAAAGCTGGAAGTCTCGTACATGTTAACTCACTTTCAATGATGGTAGATAGGGTAGCTATCAAGCCACCAATTTTGACTCTTATGTAAACAACCACGTGGGAGTGTCTTCAACAGATTCAAGCAGTAGCCAGCTGTGATCCTCATAACCCGTAAAAAAAATAAAAAAGTAAAAAATTTCATTAAAAAAAATAATAATTTAAAAATATATTACAGTTTATTTTTTTTTTAACATATTAAAAATTTATATAAAAAATTACAGTTATCTATTTATCTAATCATCAACTTATTTAAAATTTTATAATTTAATTCATAATCTTCGTTTCACACAACTCAATTCCTTTTATAAATTTAATTCAAAATTTTAATTTTTAATAATTAATTAATAATATTATACTTAATTATCTTATTATTAAAATATTAAATACTAAATTATAATTTTTTTCATAAATTAAATAAATTAAAAATTAAATTATATATTTTAAAAATATTAAAGATTAAATAAATTAAAAAGTCAAGCTCTATCATATTTTAAAATATTATTATTATATTAATTTAAATTATAATTTTTGATTAAATTTGTTAAATTTTAAAATATTAAAGACTAAATTATATAAATTAAAAAATAAAGAATTAAATTATAAAATTTTAAATAAATTAAAAACAAAATATGTGCCAAATAATTCAAAATTAACATTTAATAAAACAGTATAAAAATTTATGAAGAAAAATTTGAGCCTTTAAAGTTAGCTATTTTTTTCTTATCAAATTAATACTTCTGATATAGTAATCTATTATGTAAGTTTAGAAAGAAAAAATCAATATTTTTTAAAATTTTGATCTTAAAAAAACTAATTTTTTTTACATCCTACTTATTATTCATAATTCGAATGATTTTTTTACTATTTATATTTTTATAAATAAGATCAATATTAAAGGATATTAAAACCGGTTTCAAACAATACCATAACTATCTTTTAATCATCGTCTTTTATAGCTGTCATAGTTTCCATATTTAAAAATCAAATAAATAGAAAATTAGTTTTTTTAATAAATTAACAATACATTACTATAGAAAATTAATTGGAGTTAAAAGAGAAAAAAAAAAATTAAAAATCAGAAGTGGTTAGGACTTCAATGCAAGTACTTGAAAACTTGGCCATGGAAGAATTGAGAAAACTGTAAAACTAAAAAAATTAGATAGAAAATTCTCTCTCTAACTCACTTCCTTTGTAACTTTTATTTTAAATACAAACATTTAAATATAGATTTGATCTTGTTTAGACTACCATAATTAATAATAATAATAATAATAACAGTAAATGTATGTATATATAAGTTTAAATACCCTCTCATTTTTATGGAAAAAATATTTTTAATTTTATTATAATAAAATTTATTATTTATTTATTTATTTTTAAGAAAAGAATTTTTTAAACCTTATACTATTTGTTATTCAAAGTTATTAATAGATTATATATAAAGTAAATTTTTTAATATTTAGAGATATATTTAACATTATTACATTTATATTCTAATGCATAATAAATCTATTTTATATTAAAATATTAATTAAATTAAAATAAAAATAATTAATACATCATCTTATTTCTTAATTATTGAAAAATATTAGTACAAAATATAATGACTTGTATATAACACTATATTTGAGGGCATCATTAAAATATAAATTTCAAAGACTGTCATCTTTAAAATAGTATAAAAACTTACTAATTAGAAGGGGAAAACAAATAGAATACAAGCAATACCTGAAGTTATTTTTTATTTATTTTTGTCAAATCATATACAACAAAGTGTTTATTTTTATTTTAATATAATAATAATTTAAGGTCTAATTTTTATTAAATTTAATGACGAATAATCAAAAGATTCAATCATAAAAATAACAAAATATTTTCAATTTGGAAGCAAATCGTCTGTTTCATTTTTGGCATGCACTTTATGTGTTACTAATGATTGTAAAATACATAAACATAAAGTTTATTTTTCATACAATAAAATTTACTTTTTTAGCCATTTTTACTCGTATATTTATAGCATATTTAAAGTAACGTATCAAAAGTGAGATACAAAAATTGCTCTTTCAATTTTAACATTTATGGTAAAACTTATAATAAAATTAATAACTTGAACTAATTTAAAAAATAAAATAAAATTGAAAATAATATTATGAATTAATTGACTTGATTTGAATTAAATTAAATTATAATTATTTTATTTTAATAAGTTAATTATATAAACACATATTTTATCTTTTTATATAGATAAATAATTTTTAATTATGTTAAGTATCTTAAATAGTATATTTTTAATTTTTTATATGTCAATGTAAAAAAATTAACCATAATTTTTAATTCAACTATTAATTAATTAATTTTCTTATAAATAAATATCAACAATGAAATTTTTTTAAACAATATAGAAAAAATTGAAAATATTTTTATAAATTTAACGATGATAGAGAGAAAAGAGTGTCGTATGTCGTCTGGTTCTTGTGTAAATCACAGATGAGTTGTCTGTTGTTATCTGACAATGCTTTGATTGCTCGTAAATATCGTCTGGTTCATGCAATTGCTGTTACCATCGTCTAATTCTAGTGGCATTGCCGTTGTCGTATTCTGTTATCGTCCAATTGTCATGGCCTTCATCTGGTCACCTCTAGTGGAGTCACTTTTTTTTGTTTAAAATATGACCATTTTTTATCTTATTTTGTTTGGATACTCACTGTTCGGATGTAATATTGATTGTGACGTAGTTGTGTATGTATGTATATTTTATCTATTTGTGTTTGAAAAGATTAGGGATTATCTTTATTTTAATTATAATTTAGTATGAATTTTATTATTGTAATCTTAATTTAATCAATATATAATTTGTACATAATACAATTAATAATTTTTTCTTTTAGATTGATCTGAATCTTTTATTATTATTGTCACATTTAAAGATGAAAATATCCATAATGTCTAAATAATATTTGTGTTTTTAGATGTATCAATATATAATAAGCGCGATGTTAAAAAAAAAAAAAATGGGAATCTCTTGTGGTCTAGTGGTAAGACTCCTCCTCCCCCTACTAGCAACCCAAGTTCGAATCCCACCACGGGTGTGTGAGTTGTTTTTTCTTTATTAATAAAAAAAAAGGGCCTTTAGAGCCCTTTTAAAAAAAAAAAAAAAAAAAAAAAGCGCGATGTTAAAAAATATCCGCACAAAAAATAAATTAATCAATATTAATTAATAATATAGTTGTCAAATAATATCAATAAAATATTATTTATAATATTATTTATTTATTTTTAAAATAATTTACAATAAATATCTTTATTTATTTTTGTTTAGATCATTAACTTTTAGAGATTTTTTTATTTTTGCAATAAAATTTATTAATTATAAATATCATTGTATTTTTTAATTATTAATTTAAATAATCATTTTAAATACTTCAACTATCTATTTTATAAAATTTTAATTTATTTATTAAAATAAATATAAAGTACATTTATATTAATAATTATTAAAAAATAATTAATTTAAGAAATAAATACTTAATTTTTTGAATGTTTAATTTGTGATTTTTTTGAAATATTTTCATTGACATGATCTTTCATATTTTCTTAAAATTTAAGTCGCAATATTTTAACTTGTGTTTATAATTCACATTTTGGTAACAGTATTCTATTATATAACAAATATATTTTATGTTTAAATATAAATTAAATTTAATAATTTTAATAATTATTTATTTATTTTTATATAAAAATTTAGTGTTTATAAATTAGATTATTTTATATTTTTATGTTTAATTTGTACTTATTACTATTATATATATATATTACAGCAAATAAGGTGCGATGATTAGATTAATTATTGACTTAATAAGAGGTCTATATAAAGTTTTGTTTTTACTAATAAAATTTTACCAAGATCATTAATTTATGATATATAATATTCTGAGAGTATATTTGAAAGCGTAGTAAAAACAGTAATTTTATCATTTATCTTTGTAAAAAGACTATTTGAGTTTACTTATATTGAAGTTGTGGATTAAAAGTCACTTGATTTTCTTTAAAAGCTGCATTTAAAAATTACTTAATTCTTAAAAAAAAAAAAAAAAAAAAAAAAGCAATCTAATTATTTTATTTTAAATAAAATATTAAAAAAATTAATACACTAGCGAATTGACTCTAATGATTACTTCGAAAGAATGAGCTTACTGTTTCTATAAATAGTTTGATTTGACGTGTTATTAGTAATTTATATTTAATAGTAAAATTTAATTTTTATATTTTAAATTATAAATTCAAACTATATTAAAATAATATTCAATTAAAAAAATTATAATTTAATATAACTTTGTCATCACTGGTCAATATTTCTTACTCATATGGATCCCATGCTTTAATTCTTCTTCCATGTATAACGTGTTAAATCATACAACTGCTAGCTGTTCAAGCAGATATGTCAGACCATCTGAACGAGAACTGTCATGGAGCACGTTAGAGTAGGGTACAATTTGTATTTATATTAGTTTACAGATTTTTTTTTTTGCTACAAATATTCTTTCTTTATGTACAAGAGTTATGATTCTGTTTGAAAAAAAAAAAATACTTAAAATAATATTTTTAAAATTTATAATAACATTAAATTTTTATTTTTATTTTCATTTTTCTTGTAATCGACCTAAAAAAGGGAGAAGGTGTCAAATATTTATGTGAAATCATGTATAATGCTATTTTGGTAGTAATATTTTAATATGATCAAGGAGTGGTGACTTACATCACCAGAGCTAAAAATCTTTAAAGAGAAATATATTTATTAATATAAAAATATTATTTTTATTATTATAAATTTTAATTGAGATTAATTTTGTATTTTTTTAAATAAAAAAATGTTATGATTACTGTTAGTCTCAGTGTCCTGAGCTGTACTACCTGTATTCCTTTTCACGCAACAATACAAATAAAGTTAGTATTTTTTCTTTTTCTTTTTCAACAATAAATGCAATTAACTTTTGCCTGCCTACGAATTGAATACTTTTTTATGAGTTAATGCATGAATATAAAGTCTTGACGATTTTAAAAAAAAATTATTAATAGGTATTTAAAGCAACTTATTTTTTTCAGAGATTATGATAATAATATGATGTTAGATGATAAAATATCTAATTTATTATGGATCGGCTTAAATAGTATAAGTAAACAAAAACAATAAAAAATGAATCGTAATTATCTATAATTGCTATAATTCCATATATCAAGATCAATTTTAAATAAAATATGATAATTTTAAACTATAAATTTATTATAATTATTAAATGTGATATGATATGAGATAAAATGAGATAATTTATTTTATATTTTTAATAAAAATTATTAGAACTAATTTAACAATGTTTAAAATAGATGATGAGAATGAGGAGGAGATAGAAAACAATTTAGAGAGAACGAGGAGAGAAATATAAGAAAAGATAGAGAGAATAGAAGATTTTTTTAATTATCCATAAAAAGTTAATTTTTTGATTTTGTTTTTGAACAATTTTGTTCTTGAATTGACATATGTAAATGTTATTAAACTGAACCTACCAAACTTAAAAGTCTATACATCAAAGAGTTACAAGACCTATATGACCTTAAAATCCCTATTATGTATGCTAAACTAAAGGATGAAACTTCTAATTCTATTCTAACCCATAACAAAAAAAAAAAAAAAAAAAAGAAGTTCTAATTCAACAAGAATAGAGCCCTAACTTTATTAAGTCTATCGAGCTCATAGGCCCAAAATAAAAGACTAGAAAATAAAGAATGGCGATTCTAAAAAAGAGATGGCAACAATAAAAGGTAGGTATGGACATAAGAGCATTAAGCCTTTTGTTGAACAAGCTTGAGTTTACCTTTTGCTTCTTTTTTGTATATATATGAGATTCATTTAAACTTTAGATTCTTGTTGATGATAATTGTTATGGGATGTAAGTATATTTTGACGAATCAGTGTTAATTTTGGTTTTATTTGTTTGAACATCATTTTACTTTTAAGTTTCTAATGTATAGTTTAATGTCACATATAGTTTAGTCTTAACTTCTTTTTTAGTAATGTGGGAATTATTAAAGAAAGACACAAATAAGTTTTTTTAAGCTTTAAAATCTGGTAATTTTTAGGATTGAATCGTTGAGGTTATTTTATTTTCTTGGATTTAATATTAGTTTTTTGTTTTATAATTCAAAGAAGAACTTTTTTTTTTTTTGTTAATGTTGAATTGCTAAACAGTCTCTAAAGACTCACAAGAATACTTTACAAAACTAATAAACTCATTATATTCACAGGATATAAAACATAATGGCATAAAGTAGAAATTGAATAGAAAATTTTCATATTTGGGTACTAACACCCTAGTCCACATGAGGGGGAATAAGAACAATCCATTATAAAAGTAATCGACAATAATTATAGGACCATTAAGAAACCAACACACATGGACTCAACACAATCCTAAAACACCATTGCTTCACCTTTGAACTAACACACACAAAAGCTTCCTACTAAAGATAAAGTGTTTCCTTAGAAGCAATCCTAAAACAATCAAGAGAACAACAGACACAAGACAAAACTCAAGAGAAACAAATGAATAGCACAAACTCTAAAGAGGTGTTTAGAAGGCATATATAGCCATCACTCAAATTTCTAGAACATCTTTAAGTAGATTAACTAAAGAGCAGGTTAAACACCAAAAATCAGACAAAAAAAAAAATAAAGAAATAGACTTCAATTGAGTGGGATAATGCATTATCAGTTTCTGGGATAATGCATCTGTCCTCAATTACTTCTCTGGCAATTTTCATTTATTTTGGTGCACCTTAGATTTCAATGATACAAAAAGATCATGAAAATGGTGAATATATTAGTACTCATTCCATATATCCCAGTACATCCACAATTCATGTCAAAGGGGAAACTATTCATAATCAAGAATAATAAGTACTTACATCTCTTAAGAGTTGTTGGAAAATTGAAAAAATAGGTATTTAGATTGATGGTTAAATAGTATTTAGATATATCATTTTAAGTGAGACTTACTTCATAAAATTAGTTTTTAATCATCATCTTCTTTTATAGCTGTCATAGTTTCTATATTTTAAAATATTATTATCCTGAAAGAACAACTTATGTTAATAGCTTAAAATATAGATAATTTTGTCAAAAAAATATTTGGAATGATTCAGACTTTTATATATAGTATCAATATAGATTTTAAGATGAATAATATTTGACAATGATTTTATTTAAATAATTTATATTTTTCTATTTATTTGATATATTTTATTGTGTAATTTATATTTTTTAGTAGATAATTAATGTAAATATATTTATTTATATTTTTAATTTGTTTGATGATTTTATTTATTTTAAGTTGAATAATATTTTTTTATTTTTTATATTTTCTATTCATATAATATATTTTATTTGAAAATTTATATTTTTTAATAGGTCTATTACTCAATTATTGTTAAATAAATATTATGGAGCAAATTAAAAAAAAATAGGGAAATAATAGATATAAATGAGAATTGGTGATTTGTATTTATTTATGAACTTTTATTTGGCAATTCATATTTTTCTATTTTTTTGATATATTTTGTTGGATAATTTTTATTTCTATTAGTATATATTAATGTAGATATATTTAGTTCATATTTTTAATTTTTGATAATTTACATTTATTTGAAGATGAATAATATTTTTTTTATACTTTAAATATATATAATATATTTTTTTGACAAGATATTTTTTTTAGTGAATCTATTAATCTATATATAAAAAATATTTGCTTCTCAATATTTATTTGTCAATAATTTTATTTGGTATTTTCTTTACATTATAAAAGATTTTTTTTGCTTTTATTATTATTTTTTGAAAAAGGAATAAGGCATTAAGAATGACATAAAATAGAGTAGAGAGATCTTAAATTATGGAATTGATATTATTTTAATATATTTTGTACTTGTATGTATTTTGACCCTTATTATAAATGTGAAAAAATATTTCCTATTTTCTTTATTTTATATTTTTTGTCTATTATTTGTTGATTTTTATTTTCAACGAAAATTATTTTTAATTTATTTGATGTTTAAAATATATTTTTTTCAAAAAAGTTGTTGAAATATATTATTGAGTAGGTCATCAATTTATCACCACTTATTGTAGTTTTTTTTCTTCTTATTAATCTTATTGCATTGCTCCATTTATTTGAAATTAAATTTTTTTGCTAATTTTTATTTATACCTATATGATGTAAAATGTTGTTACTCACATATTAATGTTATTTTGTTTAAATGACTCGCTTTGAAACCTAGGAGATTCATACAATAGATCTAAATACAAATATAAGTCTATTTTCTTATTATTAAAATTAAACTTAAATAGTTCAAGACATGAGTTATAAATTATCATGCTATATTAAAGGATTTTGATAAAAAATTACAGCTTATACAATGCAATATTATATATATTATTTGTAATTGGTCCCAGTTTAGTTTAATTTTTTTGTTGAGTTTAAAATTTTGGTTTTCATATGAGATTATTTTAAAATATAATTTTAAATAATTTTATTATTGTTTGTGAGTTGTATGATAATGGTATCGAACCTCATTATATATATATTTTGATTTAAAATTAATTTTTTTAATTTATAATATTATTGAGATAAAATTATGTATCATGCACTTGTAGAAAACTAATATATCTAATACAAAACAAAGGTGCGTGTTTTAAGTAAAAAATATCAATAAATTATTAGAGTTTGCATTTTTTTAAATGATTCTCAATCTTTTCAAAATTTTATAAATGACTTTCAATTTTATTGAAAACAAAAAAATAAAAAGGTTCAATGAGTATTTTTTTAATATTTTTAAAATTGATTAATATTTTTAATTTAAGCAAAAATTTTAACTTATTTTAATTTTAAAATTAAATAATAAATAATAATAAAATAAAGAAAAATTTTAATATTTTTATTTTAGATAATGTAAAGCATAAAAATAAGAAAAATAAACATAAAATTAAAAATAAATATACAAATACTTACTAATTAGAATAAATGAAGTTATTTTTTATTTATTTTCGTCAAATCACATATAGTAAATTGTTTATTTTCATTTTAATATAATAATAATTTAGGGTCTAATTCTTATTAAATTTAATGATGTATAATCAAAGATATAATGATAGAAATAACACAACATTTTCGGTTTGGAAGCATATCGTTTGTTTCATTTTTGGTATGCACTTTATGTATTACTAGTGGTCGTAAATACAAGAACACGAAATTTATTTTTTGTGCAATAAAATTTACCTTTTCTGCTATTTTTATTTACATATTTATAGCATATTAGTGCTACTAAAGTAGCATATATTACTAGTTTAATTTTAACATTTATAGTGAAACTTACAATAAAATTAATAACTGAACTAATTTAAAAAATATAATAAAATTGACAATAATGTTATGAATTAATTGATTTGAATTAAATTATAATTAATTTATTTTAATAAGTTAATTATATAAACACATATTTTATCTTTTATATTGATAAATAATTTTTAATTATGTTAAGTATCTTAAATAGTAAATTTTTAATTTTTTATAAGACCGGGTAAAAAAAATTAACCATAATTTTTAATTTAACTAATAATTAATTAATTTTCTCATAAATAAATATCAACAATATTTTTTTTAAATATAAAAAAAATTAAAAATATTTTTATAAACTTAATGAAGATAGAGAGGAAAGGATACCAACGAAGAAATAAATAAAGAACATCGTATCACTTTTTTGTAATTACTTTTTAATTTAAATAAGTTTTTATTTCCTTACTTTAGTTAGATTTTATCTTTTAATTATAACATACATAATAAAAAAGTAAATATATATTTCTATTTTGTTATTATTTTTAAAAAATATTTCAATAATTTAATAACGATGAAAAAATTACATGTGAGTTGCAAATTAATAAAATAAAAAATTAAAAGTATTATTAATAAAAATTATTTAAAATAATACGCTAAATTTTAATTTATTAAGAATATTTTTTCGAACATTAAAATTATTTGTGGAAAAATAAACTTCAGTGTATTAATGATTTGTTTTTTCTCCATATATTATGATTTTGAGGGTATATATATATATATATATATATATATTTTTTTTTTTTTTTTTTGTTTGTTTGTTTGTTTGTTTACAGATTAGCAAAACAACCCATTTCATTATTGATAATTTGATTGACATTGATTTGTGAGCGATGACATCGTTTGAAATTTTCTTTAGCTTGTTGCAGCTTTTCTTGTAATCAGTTATTTCGTACTCAAATGGGTCCAATATATTTATTTGGTACTCAACTGCTTTTATGGGTGTAATATATTTATTTCGTACTCAACTGTTTTTATGGGTCGTCTAATATATTTATTTCGTACATATCTGTTTTTGTGTCCCGTAATTTGTCACGGAATAAATTGTAAAAAAAAAAAAAAAAAAAAAAGTGTATTTTGATCTATAATTAAATACCATTTTAAAATATTATTTTAAATAAAATTTATTTGGTATAAATAAAGGTCATAATTTATTTAAATATTTTTCCACAAAAGTTTCAAAATTGTATATTTATATGTTAAAAATAATATTGAAGTGAATAAAAAATTGTGTTTGTCTGAATCATTGTATCTTGTGAGGTATTTTTTCTTTAATCTTAAACATCCTAGAAAAAAATTTATCTTAAGAAAATCGTTTTATGAGCCTCGATCTTCTTTTAATTTATTTTTTTTATTGTATTTTATAATTTTTATTTATTATGTTATTTTAATTGAATTTATCAATTTAATAAATTTTCAATTCCTTGTTTGTTCATTACATTTCTTTCTACATAAATAGTTTTTGTCGTCTGGTTCAACTTTGGTGTGCTGTTGTCAGGTTCTTGCATTAATGACAGATGAATCGTCAGTTGTTGTCTGACCCTGCTTCAATTGCCCGTAAATGTTGTCTAGTTCTGGTTCATGAAGTTGTCGTCGTTGTCATTTGGTTCAGTGGCATTGTCGTCGCCATCTTTTGGCTCTTGTTCGATTGTCGTAGCCTTAGTTTGGTTCCTTCTAGTGGAGTCACTTTTTTCGTTTGAAATATGGCCATTTTTGGTCATATTTTGTTTGGGTACTCACTGTTGTGCACACAATTGTCATATCTCTACCTTTGTCCTACTCTCTTACTAGCTAGTCCTAAGTTTTTCATTTCAAATTTAGAATTCAATTTGATTTTAAGAAAATGAATTTTATGTTTACTTTTACTTGCAATTAACATATCATCAACATAATAAACAATCTCAATGAAACCTTGCACTTTAAAATACACACAATTGTCATAATGACATCTATTAAAACTAAGGTCGTCAAAGTTGGCTGTGCCATGTTAATTAGCGTGTTGTGTCAGCCCATGACTCATTAGCTAGTACGTCGTGCAACTCATAGCCCATATGCAGGCTATGCTATGCCCTACTGATGAACACTATTTGGACCTATTATTTGTTAGTTTTTAAGTATTTATTTTATGATTTATTTTTGTATTAATTTAATTTGGAGGGTATTTTCATGATTTGTGTTCAAGCAAGTGTGAGATGAATAGTGAAGTTAAGTGGTCAAAAAGAGCTGAAGAATGTAAGCCTTATATTGTATTCCATTTACTATATAAGGCGAGATAAACAAGAGAAAAAGAACATAAGCCTTACATTAGGACCCTTACAAGGCATGTACAATGGGTTGTGCCGTGGCAGGAAAATATGTGTGCCGCGGCGGCTCACTCTCGGTTTTTATTATGGGAAGCTAAAAAACAGCGCGTGCTGCGGTGGGTAATTTTGTGTGCCGCGGCAGTGAAGTCCCTGTTTTTACTATGGAGTCCAATTTTTAGACGTGCACCGTGGTAGAAGGAAACATTTTCTATTTTAAAATCAAGTTAAATTTCAGTTAAATTTTTACACACTTTTTATAGTTTTTGAAATTTAAATAAAAGTTTTGATTAATTAACTTTACTTAATATTTGTTTTGAATTGAAAAGAAATGAAACAAGAAAATTATTATTTTTTACCAATTTTGTTTATTTTTAAAATGAAAAAAAAAATAACTTGTTATAAAATAAGTCCCAAGTATTCATTAATTTTTCAATTTATTAGTTTGCGATTATCATACAAGCATTAACTTTATTAGTTTGCGATTATTCATTAATTTATTAGTTTGCGATTATCATACAAGCCAAATCCACTTTAGATAAATGAGACTAAAAAAATTATTATACCGGAACATATTGCTATTTTTTTCTAAATGCAATGTTTTTCAAAATTGTGTCGCCCAGGGTTTCTAAAGTCTTGGTCATCACCATTAAAAAAAATAAATAAATAAAAAGTTGGAAATACTCACTTGTCTTTAAGGATGGTGGGGAACTACCACCATGCCACCAATTTTGACCCTTTTGTAAACAACCCCGCGGAAGTGTCTTTAACAGACTTTAACTGGTTTTTGCAACACCTTTTTAAAAAAAATTCAGGTAATAATGAACTTTAGCAAAAATTATAAATATATTATTTAATTTTATCAAGTGTTATAAATTACATTTAAGTATAAATAATGATACCAATATACAATTATATCACTAAATTATAATTTTTTATAATAAATTTGTACATTAATAACAAATATGGTAATAAATTTGTACAATACATAACTTTACTTAATATTTGTTGAATTGAGAGGAAATAAAACAAGAAAATAATATTTTTTTTATCCATTTTGTTTATTTTTAAAATAAAAAATAAAATTAAAAAATAGTTTCAAACACAAAAAAAAGAAAAAAAAAAAAAAAAACATAACTTGTTAAGATGAATCATTCGAAGAAAAAAACAAAGTGACTAAATGCTCAACTTGCAAAAAAAAAAAATGATTTCCAATGCACAAAAAATGTTTAAATAAAAAATGAGTATTTTTTTAACTCATTATTTAAAAAAATTAATTTAAATATATAATTATGTATTTTAAATTAGATAGGTATTATTGTAAAAAAATAATTATAAATAAATTTTTATAATTTTATTTTAACAATAAAATAAAATAATAATAATTATTAATTATTAAATAAATATATATAATTAATAAAATTTCTAGAGATATTTGGAGCCATAGAAAAAACAGCCATTTCATTATTCATAATTTGACTGAGGTGATGGGATGGTTTTGAAATTTTCTCTAACTTGCTGCAGGTGGTCAATTATTTCGAACTTATAGATCCAGTCTAATATATTTATTATCGTCATATTTAAAGATGAAATTATCCGTAATGTCTAAATAATATTAAAAAAAATAATAAAAATAATATTTTTTTAAAATTTATAATATTAAAAATAATATTTTTATATTTAAAATTGATGTAAAAGTTATTTTTTAATTATTAAAAATATATAATTTGTACATAAAAATTATTATTATTTTTATTATAAATTTTGAAGGTATTATTTTTATTATTATTTTATTATTTTTTATAAAAAATAATATATATATTATAATAAATAAATAAAAAGTTTAAAATTGGCATGTTGAGTTGACGGGAGTTTGGACCCACTTCCAAAAGGTTTCAAATCCTCTAAATATCATTGAAATTGAAAAACTAACATACAAGGGTAATAATTGATAGAATTATTTGGTATTTAAGTGAGTGTTACAATTTAAACCCTGTACCTTTAATAAATGGTACCCACCGGACTAAGATGTCATCAGCAATACAATAATTTGTTAAGCTGTTAATAATAATGCTTTTATACGTTTATATTAATTAAAAAAAAAGTCCGGTCATTTTAAAATTGCTTCTTTTTAACAAAACAAAACAAAAAATGGTTTAGAGTGTTCATAAGAACATTTAAAAGTATTTGGCGATTTTTAAGTGCTCTCCAATTTTTGAGAAATAATATTTATTATATTTTTAAAATAATTAAAATAATTATTAAAATGTTAATCAAAATAAATTACTTTTATCAATTTTAAGTCAAACAAGTAGGAGCTAATATTCTTTAAACCACTTTAATCAAACTACTTTATTTTAAACTAGTTAGCTTTAATCCACTTCTAACTTAAACACATTAAAACTCGGATAGGAATGTTATATCACGTACACTCACTTTAGTTACGAAATTTCCTTGTTTTTAAGTTGATATTGGTCAATTGTTATTTCTTGAAGTATTACATTCAATGATTTGCCTGTTGATGATAATGGGCTGCAATCAGTTATGTACTTATGTAAAGTCATGATAGGGGCACTTGGAATTGTCGTTGTCTCGCACAAAAATCTCTATTGCAAAGTTTGAGATTCATTCTTAGGGGCAACAATAATGCAGAATGTTTGTTTATTTCAGAAACTTGGGTGGATATGAAAACAAAGTAATAATGTTTGTAAATTCAACTGAAAGATTAGGAAGAGGAGTTAATAATTATCATTTTGACGTATGTCAAATAATACGAAAATTAAATAAAAATATTGGAACGTTAGATTATAGAGTCACAAGATGCAATCCCAGCTAAAGACAACGTTAGGATCGAAGCAATCTTGAAAAACATGTTGAATGAAGGTCGAGAGAATTATGGCTTCACTAAATACTAAATAAGAGAAATTACATTCTTAGAATTAAAACTAAATAAGGGAATTGGCTTAAAGAACATAATGAAATTGGTAAGTACCTTGTTCAACAGTTCCAGCTATTGTTCAAGTTGTCTTCTCGTTGTTTTCTTGAAGATCTTGAAGGTTTAATCCATTATGTTACATCGAAACAAGAGAATATGAGATTGGTAGTAAATCCAACTTGTCGAGAATTAAGAGTGAACAAGTCCCATATTAATAAAATAACAATGAGATCTCATGGCCTTGCAAAAACCCATAAGTATTG
>JARDWI010000249.1:0-40001 GCA_029378325.1 Elaeagnus macrophylla
ATTTCAAGTCTCTTAATGAAGCCCAATGGAATAGCTTTGATGAAGTAACTTCTCTCTCAAATTGTATGAAAAATCTGAATTCGCACTGTTCACGAGTGGAGGAGGCTGATAAATGGTTTGGAGGCTGGAGAAGTGTTGTATCCTTGCTAGTCGCTTTAGGTCTCTTATATGTAAGGGTTTCTATTTTTTTCTGTAAGTCTCGTGCCTCAAAGAAGTCCAATCCGCGCGCGCGCGCCGCGGCGCGCCTTTTTCCATGCCGCCGCAAGCATGTGATACGGATTTACAAATAAAAACAGAAACCTCCCCGCTGCGGCATAACTTTTCCTCGCCGCGGCGCGCAATGTGTTCATGATTTGGGTCCAAAGCAGAAACCTCCTCGCCGCGGCATAACTTTTCCTCGCCGCGGCGCACAATGTTTTCATGATTTTCATGTTTCAACCCGAGAGCCTCTCGCCGCGGCACACAATTCCTTCGCCGCGGCGCGCCTTGCATGTACAAGTACATGTATGTACATTTATGTACATACGTTGTACATACTCAGTTGGTTATCAATGTAAGGCTTACAGAATGAATGGCACCTAATGTAAGGCTTACATATTTAGACATTTTTACTTCATTTTTTGCTCTCTTTTCTACATTTCTTTCCAAACCCACTTTGACCTGCAAAACAATATAATACCCTCCAAAACAAGATTATAACGAGATTAATTGCAAAATAAACACTCAAAAATATAACAAGTAGTAGATCAAAATAGTGTTCATCATTGAGTCATATTGAATGTAGTCACAAAGGAAAGATACCTTGGCCCAAGGCCATTAAGAATGTAAAGCACAAGTTCCTTTTCTGGAACAATCTCACCTGCTGCAGTGAGATGATCTGAGATGTTCTTGGCACGTAACAGATACTCAGCAACAGAAAGATTTTCTTTCTTTAAGGTTTGAAGTTTTCCCCGTAGCTCCATAACTCTTGATTGAGTTGAATTCGTGAAACGCTCTTCTAATGCCAACCATTGACTTTTTGCTGAGATGTGTCCAAGGAGAATGGCGTTCATACCTTGAGTAACCGATCCATATATCCAGCTTTTAACAAGGGAATCATACTGTATCCAGACAGAAAAAAGAGGATTCGAAACTTGTTTTTCTTGATCAAGAAAAGGAGTAGGTGGAGAGATGTTTCCATTAATGAAACCTTCCAATCTGTGAGCCATGATTACTGTCATCAATTGCTCTCGCCAAATGAGGTAATTATTATCATCAAGTCGAACAGATAGTGTAATGTTATTTGGTGGAATTGCAGTAAATCCTTGAGGAAGCATTTCAAGAACTGACAATCCAGTATCTGTTCTTCGTTGTTCGCGCAGCTCTGATGAGCTTCTAATCGTTTGAGAATCAACAGCTGTACTGAAAACTCTTGCTGGTGCAGTTGTTGGAGGAGAGGATAATACATCCTTGAAGGAAGCCCTAGCTTCCATAGTCTCAAGTCCTCAATCGCAAAGCTCTGATACCATACAAAAAGTAACAAGGAAGAAGAAGGAGGAACAGTAACAGAAAATGCTTCAACAGAAAGTATATTATTGAATAATAAACTTGAATGGCCTTACACATATTTTTAGAGTTTGTTACTAAACTAACTAACTAATTATTTGAGATGCACGTGTATTGTATAGCTGTTATACGTTTACACTAACACTTGTCACTTCTGAGCAACATCTATAATTATAAAAATTGATCAAGTTAATTATTGAGTTAACTTAGTCATGATGCTATTATGATGAATATGATCTGATGCTTATTAATCCTACAAAACTGGAAAAAAAAAATTATATCATGTGGGATGGCCCTTGCAAAAGCAAAATGATTATGCAAACCAATTTACATAGTATGTAAACCAGTTTACATACTATGTAAACCATTATTTGTTGTATGTAAGTTGGTTTACATACTATGTAAACTGGTGTACATACTATGTAAACTGGTTTACATAATATGTAAATCATTACTTGTTGTATGTAAACACATTTACATACTATGTAAACCATTACTTGTTGTATGTAAACTGGTTTACATACTATGTAAACCATTACTTGTTGTATGTAAACTGGTTTACATACTATGTAAACAAAAATTACAAAGAAGAAGTTTTTAGTGGAGACAAATATTAATTATAAAAACTGATGAAGTTAATTATTGAGTTAACTTAGTCATGATGCTATGATGATGAATATGATCTGATGCTTATTAATCCTACAAAACTGGGAAAAAAAATCAAAATAGGATAAACTAAAAAATCTGGAGTTCATATCACTCGAATGAAATCAGAGGAAAAGTAATTAATTTATTGATCATACCTTGATTGTTATGACATAATTAAAACATCAAAATAATAAAATACAGAATCCAGTGATTACACTTTTTAAGTCACTTTACTTAATGCTACAAATAGGTCCATAAGTGACAAAACTGAATAGCATAACTAGTTTACATAGTATGTAAACTAATGTACATACTATGTAAACCAGTTTACATACCTGTATGTATACTCTGTTTTGCCTAACAAAAACAGAGTATAACCAATTCCTTCCAAATTGTTAATGTCCAATATAGTTTCCAGCAAAAAATTGAACGACTCTCTGCACCAAGAAGTATTCATCTGATTTACAAAAGAATGTTTTTTTTTTTTTTCCAGATTGTCAAATAAATAAGTAAATCTAAATGCCTTGGTGAAAATAAAAATGGGGTTACTGAATTTCCCAGAATAATGGTCATACATATTCTACAACATGCAAAAGAACTGAAACTAGCTAATTGCCGCCAACGACGAAAACTAAGAAAGCAAAGAGAGAAGAAGATAGGAGACGGTGACTGTATTGAAGTTTAATAAGAAAGGATAAAAAGGTAAATTTATTAGATTAAAACGCTGTCGCATAGCGATTTATGTAAAATTGAACTTGCTGCTTAAATTGTTGCTACAGTAGGTCGTTAAATCCAATTTTGAGCTTTATTAGAGTATTAATACTACTTATGTGAACCATTAGTTTACTAAGTTACACTTTTTAAAATTTTAGTATACTATTTTTGCTTTCCCCCCCCCCCCCCCCCCAAAATTTTAGTATACCATTTTTGCTATTCCCCCCCCCTTCCCCCCCTCTCTCTCTCTCTCTCTCTCTCTCTCTATATATATATATATATATATATATATATATAATTATGAGTTATAATGTGATTCAGTAACTAGTATATCTCAAAAAAAAAAAAAAAAACTATTGTTGACATGGTATTATATAGATTGGTTTATTTAAATTCAGTATTTAATATTTAACGTTGTACAATAATATGAGCCAAAGTTGGTAATAATTGACATTTGGGTATCATGACCGTCTGATCATTTTATTTTTAAAAACTTGAAATATTAGTTATCTTACTTTAAATTAATGCATTTAGTCTTATTAATATTACACTTTGACCTTAATCATTTTGTCATTGTTGGTTTTTTAGGAGAAAAATTTATGTAAAATCGATCTAGACCTCACTAGCAAAGTTGGACGGCTAAAAGTGGCACAAAAAAAAAAAAAAAACAGAAAAATTTTCAAAAAAATTCAAAAATTTATTTTAATAAGACATCAAAATGAATAAAAGAAAATGCCATAAAAATTTCATTAATTGAGTCATATATATCATTTTATATCTTATATTATAAATAATGTCTACAGTCTTTTAATTATGAGAAAATTAGTCGATTAAAAACAAATCATATTATTTTAATAATTTTTTTATTAAATTATTATTATTTTTCTATTGATTGATTAAATGTGATTTAAATACAAATTATTAACAATGATAACGTGACAATAAATAAGAAAAAATTTAACAAAATATTCTTTTTTTATATTTGTTAAATAAATTTTTTTTATTTTAATATATATGAAAAAATAATGTGTATATATATATGTGTGTGTCACTTTATGCTTGAATATGATTAATGTTAATATATTTTTTAATCAATTTTATATTAAATTTTATTTTTATTGTTGTTAAATACTCATATATAATAGCATTTTTATCACTTAACAGAAAATAATAAAATTTAAATAGAAAATTCATTAACATAATATAATTTTTCTTTAGTTTGCCACTTTTTCATAACAAAGGGACTTAATGGCATTATATTTAATCTAAAAAATTAGATAACACAAATAACATAATTCAAGAAAGCTATATGATGCATCTTAATTTTTTTTACAAATAAATAAAATAAAAGTGAATTAAAAAAAGAAGAAGCCAATGTGAAAGTCTATAAGAACTACAGTCCTACAATTCTAAAAGGTTAATCTAATTAGTAAAGACACTTACTTCTTATAAACTATTTTATAATATTATAATATTGTTTTATAAACTTTCACAACCAATATTAAAAGAACCTAAGTCCTAGACATCCCATGAGGAAACCTTATTCACCATCCAAGAATGACCACCACTGTAGAAGGAGGACAATAACTACATCATGACTTTTGAAGGAACTTGACGATCGCATTGTGACCATTGAAGGAGCCCGACCATTAGTTCTTAGTCTTTGAAGAAGGCCGCCTTCCATTGGTTTTTCACACACATTTGTCCATTTCAAAATCTAAGAACGCGATAATAAATGGTAATGGAGATGTACAATTTGGCAATGTTGAAAAAAAAAAAGGGAAAGATGAACCAAAGGTTTGGTAGAAGACGACTTAGTTGTTAAATGATGATTAGGTAAAGGTTACTTAACCTCACCTGTAATGAACAGTAGCTTTTACTAAACTTTAATGAACGTGCTAAGGAAAGGTTCAGTATATATTGGTTATCAAATAACATTGTGAGGAATAGTAGTCCCTACTGAACCTTACCAGTGAGGAATGGTAGTCACTATTGAACCTTACGAGTGATGAACATTAGTCACTACCAAACCTTCTTCCATGCATCAGTTTTGATCTAACAGCTAAAGAAAATTTTCTTTTTCCTTTTTCATGAATGACTCAACATCCCTAATCAATTAAAAAAATATATCTAAAATTGAAAATGTTAAACAGTTGGTTTTGGTGGTGGTTACTTAACAGTCTTTGTTCGTCGCCGTCCTTTGCTAGTGGCAGCAATGATGGTGCTAGTTTCACAGTGGGCATGTAGTCTTTATTGTGGTTGTGCCAAGATATGACTGTAGGTTGATTTGGGTCAAACTTGACCCAAATCAACTTATAGGTCAATTTGAATTGAGTCATTTTAGGCCAAATGAGTTCAGATTGGGTCGTGTAATATATGTGGGTAAAAAACCCGACCCGTTGACCCATTTATTTTTATTTATTTTTTTTTTCCCTTTTTGCATATTTCAAATGAAAATGAAAATGAAATAATATTTTTTTTCATGTAATTGAATTTTTTAGTAGACAATATTTTTATGTTTCGAACCTATGAGTTTGTGAGTTTAAACTAGTGAGAGATGACTTATACTGCTAGACCACTATATATATAAACCATATTTAATTAAAAATATTTAACTTTATAATTATTTGAAATTCTAGTTGAAAAAATTAAATTAGTTTTTAAATTATTTTTTTTAAATCTTTTAATTTTTTTCAATTCATAACTACATTAAAATTATGCAAAATATAAATATTCTTGTAAATATGTAATGAATCATATGAAATTATAATATTATATTTAAATTCACAATTGCGGCATGCTAGTGATGAGTGCTTAAAAAACACTAATATTCTATGATTTATTGTGCTTAGTTGTGACAAATAGATTTGATTATAACTCTTTTATTTAATTATTTGCATAAATCTACCAATTTAGAATCACGGTATATTTTAATGTATTTCAGGTATTTTTAGCTTCAAAAGAGATGAATAATATAAGCACACGAATATGAGACACTTCAAACACTCAAATAGCAACCTATGAGCAAATAGGACTAAGGCATGTAAGCTTTACATCAGAAATCAACCAGTTTGTAAGGGTTATATAATCAGCTTGTGCCGCGGCACAATGCTCTCGGATTTCTATAAGGGGTAACTTTTTGGCTTGTGCCGCAGTGGATAAAAAGTTGTGCCGCCGCATGCGTGTATTTTTTGAGAGTCCTAATTCTATACAACTCTTACATTTATAAAACCCTTCTTACGTTTTCAACATTACATACAATTTTTCACACAATTTGGAAACAATTTTCTACTAAACTAAACTAGATTTTGGAGCTTTGCCACATCCTAGGGAGGCAAGAGAACACACATCTAAAAGAGACAAGAAGCCTTTTAAGATTGAAGATCAATTTTTTGGGAAAGGAAACATCATCCAAGCCAATTGTGGTATCTAGATTTAGGTTACTTGTTGTTGTTAGATATTTCTTCTTTTCTTCTTCTTTCATCTCTAGAATGTATGTTAGATTAAATTTGTCTATTAATATTAATCTAAACATGTTTGGCTGAATTTAACTATGGATGTTTAGTTTATGTTGATTTATTTTGGTGAATATTTTAATAGCAAAATAAGTAAAAATTACTTTTTGATTAAGAGTTTATTTATAGATTTATTTGTGAATACTCATGAGCCAATTTGAGATTCATAAATGGATTGAAAAATCTGAGAATTTAGTTTTAGGAATGTCACCTTAACTATATTTTGAAAAACATAATCAAAGCTTTAAATTGATGACCTAGTCATGGCATTGGTTTGATAGGCATATTTTTTCTTGTACATAATTTGATAGCTATTTGATATACCCGATTGTAGGATATTGATTAGTTAATGAACAAAGAGAATTACCTGATCGTAGGAGTTTTCGTAATTAAAAGGAAAGCCGGTAATATTTGTTTATTAAAATGTTCATGTTAATTCACCATAACTTTTCGATGCAAACATGGTCAACCAAACTAAATGTCCATACATCCTTCATTGATATTTAAAACCTTTTTGAGTTAATTTGAATTTGCATAATTGTTTTCTTTATTTGTTCAACACCATTGATCTTACTCATAAATCCAACTTCTATTACAGTTTTATTAGATTTAGTATTCTAATTATTTAGAGTTTTAGTTGCTTTAGAACTCAAATTAGATTAAGAAAAGATTGTTTAAAACCATTGTAATTCTTTGAGAGATCAATCTCGGAGGTTTGCTTATTTGCTACAAGTGATTCGTACACTTACGAGTACTATAATTTGCACATCATCTATAATACATGGTTGTTTTTTCTTCTACATATAATCAAACTTAAGAATCATCAAAATGATTTGCAAATAGTTTAATAGTAAATAATTTTAAAGACAAATGCTAGTACATATGTAAATACAGAGTTTTCTTAATTCTTTACCCAAAAGAAATCATAATTTTCTCAATTTGCCGAACAGACGCGAGTGAAAAATTGATAATGTAAATTAGAAAGTGATGAATACCCTTAGCGGCTTTTGTTTTCTGCAAGGTTTTTTCACGAGCCATCTTTGCCTTTTGTCCATTGCCACCGCCCATGCCTGGAAATCAAGGTTTTTTAGTGAATATCGATTTCGATTCTTTTGTATAACTTAGGACATGAGATTTTTGAGGTCGATTCGTACGGTTCAAACAGGTGTTTCTTCTGCGCCGGAGATAGCCGGAGATGGTCTGAGCCAGAGCTGCTGGGTTGATTTGCCGCAGGACATACTAAGAGAAGTTCTTCTCAGAATCGAAACATCAGAGTTGGCGCAGTTTTGAGACTGGTGTAACTGCTGATGAGGTTAACCTTAATTCCTCGCTTAAGAACTTGTCTGTCTTGGACTTGGGTGAATTACCTGTCACTAATCTGGAAATCAGTTCACTTTAGGTACTCAGGAAACTACAAAACCTTGTTTTTTGGGGAAGTAAAGTATCAGATCAAGGGGCATATGTTCTTCGGAAAAGATGAACTTATTTAATTAAGGGTATAATAGGAATATTATTAAAATTGTAAGTGAGGGGTCTAATGTAGAATAAAAATAATAAAAAGGGATCATATGAGCCTATTTCCCATTATTTTTTAGAGCGCCTAAATATAATTTAGCTGTCATAGTTTACTTAGAATAATTTATAGATTTAACCTTTTAATTTTAGAACATTTTTTATTTTATCTTCTTATTTTTTAGTTTAGTAAATTTGATACAAAATTCAAATTTATTTGTAAATTTATCTCAAAGTCACCATTAATTTAATGTTAAAATTGCTTATCATCATCAATTTATTTAATTGTAATTAGAAATTTTATAACTGAAGTTAAATTTTTTACCTTAATTTTGTACCAAAATTGCTAAAATTTGTGAGAATAAGAAACCATATCTTAAATACTTATGTAATATTCCTAGCTATCATATATACACTTTTGTTATTTTTTAGCTAATCCTTAAAAATTAATTTGACTAATTTAGTACTCTAATTTTTACATTTTAATTAATTTAATATTCTAACTTCTCTAATTTGAGATAATTGTCTCTTCAATTCATAATTTAAATATTTTTAAGTTATCAAATTGGTCAAATAAAAAAATTAGAACCTCAATTAAGGAGAAGTTAAATATTAAATTGATAAATTAATAATTGAAAAATAATTTGGTTGAGTAAAAAAAAATATTAGTATAATATTTAACTTTTTTAATAAGTATCATTTTATAAATATTTCATACTAAATTTTTTATGGGGTTACGGTCCATCTTAACCTCTCACTTAATTCCGCCATTAAATAGGGACAAAATGAATTGATATTAAATTAGAATATTTTTAATAAATTTATACAGAAAATGATAGTAATCATAAGACATGAGTCACAAAGCCTAAGAGGCTAAGACAATGGCTTATACCACGTTTTGTCGTCTAAAGAAGGAAAATAATAATCCCATTTAATTGTTAGTATAATGTTGAAAAGATGTTACTCTATCTATTCCATTAACTTTACAAAATGGATGATGTAATTTCCAATCAATTTTGTTTATTTAAGATTATGCTATCTTCATATTAGTTCAATGTACTGTTTACAAGATGGCCCCGGATTTGACATGTACATATGAATACTCATTGAATAATGAAAATTGATTTATCTTTTGCTAAATTACATCATTAATTTTTAAATATTTATTAAATTTTAAAACTCAAACTTTAAAAATTTACACATAATTTTTAAAATATACATGTTATTTTAGTGTTTAATATTTTATTAGCCCCTAACCTTTATCTCACAACAATATTTGGTCTATAATCTTTTAAAACAAATAATTTAGCTTCTAATATTTTAAATTTTAATAATTTCAATCAATTTTTACGGTTTTTGTGAAAGATTAATAATCAAATTTTGATTAGTGAATAATTTAGAAAAAAATTCTGTTAAATAGTAAAGTAATATCAAATTTAAAAATATTGAGGACTATATTATGTATTTTAAAATGATAATAATCAAATTCTATTATAAAATATTAAAGTTATTATTTAATTTTTCTTTTTATTTTTAACACTATTTTGAGCTGATAACACTTACTTTTAAGGACCACTCTCTTATCTTACTCTCTCCTAGCACCCATTGACTAACATTAGGGGTGGGCTTAGGTCCGATAGGTCTGCTATTAAATCATTTTACAAGCCGACCTTATCTTGGCGGTTTTAAAAATTTAAAACCTTAGTCGATCTATAATTCCTAAAAAACCAACCTTCAAACAGACCTACAATGTCGGTTTGAGGGAGGTTGGTTTGGCGGTTTTGGACCTATAATTTTACTTAAAAATTATTATCATAATAAAAAATACAAACAATATTTTACCCCTATAAATACTTTTTTAAAAGCTAGAGCATACAAATGTGTTGCTTTCAGTTATAAGAACCATTATCCTTGTTCATATTACGTGCCATATGGGAATAATATCTCATTGTTGACACTTCATGTTTGATGCTCTACTACTCACCCTCATAAATTTAAAATTATGATTTCAAAAGCTAAATATTTGTTTAAGACTTTTACATTGTATATTTATATAATATTAATTAATATTTCATTTTATTTATTTTTTATAACATTTATTATATAATATTTAAAAATATTTAAAAAATATACTAATATATAAAAGTATAGGTTGGTTTGGTTTTGTCGGTTTTTATGTTTGGCGAACCTACAACCGAACCGACTAGGTCAATTTTGTAATATTTTGGACCTATCGGACCAATCAACCTCCAAAAACAAAAAGCATAGGCTCGGTTTGGACCTAGATTCGAGTTGGTTGGTCGGTTTTTGAAAAAAAATGCCCACCCCTAACTAACACCCTTTTTTTTTTTTTTTTTTTTTCTTTTTTTTCTTTTTTTTGTCATTAATCTTTCTTAATTAATTCATTATGTATTCTAATTTTTCAGACTTCCAACCCCTCCTGATTTTGTTCTCCTTTGAGCGAAAAATAAATAACAAAGAATAAATATCACAACCTACCACTGCCATTTACCCAAGGTTCATAACAATAACAATTTTTATAGTATTCATTGAATCAATTTTGATTCTCTGTTACAAGTAAACATCATATTTTTAACATAAACCTTTTATTTTACTTTTTCAAACTCAATTTTAAAATTTAAACTTTGTTTATTTAAAACTGATTGTTATTAAAGTTAAATATAACGTGAAAGAACTAATTATAAATATAATGAGAATAAATTATTATTTATACACCTTATAGTAGAAATATATATAGAAAATTATAAGTGTAAAACTTAATATTGTACAACCTAAGTCTTTATTAAATATAAGTATTAACCACAATACGATAGGTAAATATTAATTACAACATATTACATATTAATTATATGACTCACGCTAATATTATCCCTCAAGTTGATGTATACATATCTACCATGTCTAATTTGCTTAATGAGTCATAAAATGCCTTCCTGGAAACTCTTTTAATAAGCACATTTACAAGCAGCTTTTCAGTGGGAGAAAAAAGAAGCTAATAAGTTTGGCATCTAGCTTCTCTTTTATAAAATGATGATCAACCTCTACATGTTTAATATGATCATGCTATACTGAATTTTGTGATATATTAATGGTTACCCCATTATCGCAATACAATTGCATATAACTTTTGATTTTGGAACCCAAATCAAATAGCAAACTTTTTATCCACATCAATTCACAAATCTCATGAGTCATACCTCTATACTCAACCTCAACACTAGACCGCGCCACAACTTTCTGCTTCTTACTTTTTCATGTAACCAAATTACCTCCCACAAAGGTGAAGTAATCTGATGTCGACCTTCTATCTGTATTATTTTCTGGTCAATCTGCATCTGTGAAGCCACAAACTTCAAGAGGATTGTTGTGTTTAGAGAACATTACTCCTCTCCTTGGAGCTGACTTCAAATACCTTAAAATTCTCATTACTGCATCCATATGACTCTCACTCGGGTTATGCATGAACTGACTTACCACACTTACTTTCTATGCAACATCTGGTCTAGTATGTACCAAATAAATTAGGAGCCCAATCAACCTCTAATAGCGAGCTCGATTAGTTGGTAAGTGATTTGGATACTATGCTAGACAATAGTTTTGCTCAATAAGAGTGTTAATAGGCTTGAAATCCAACATATTTGTCTCAGTTAGAAGGTCAAGAATGTACTTTCTCTGACATAGAAAAATTCTTCGCTCCCTCTAGCTACCTCAATCCCTAAAAAGTACTTCAGTTCACCCAAATCCTTCATCTCGAACTTAGAGGCTACCTGTTTTTGTAATTTATCCATCTCAACAGCATCATCTCTAGTAATTATTGTAAGGTTTATTTGTATTGGCAATTTTTGTGGACAAAATGTTTAATTGTAATCTAGTGTAAGTATGCACCGTTTAATCAGATGATACATGATGATGGAATCACCAAGCTTGCAATGCCCATATGACAGGTAAAATATTCTATCATGCATACATCTTCACACAATTGAGCACTACACTTAGTATGGATTGTAACGAAAAATATATTGTGCACATGTTGGTCGATCGATCGAGATGATAGTTCGATCGATCGATCGAGTGTGGATCAACTTCAATCTAGGTGCTCTCGGTTTGAACTAGATCGATCGAGTAATTAGTTGATCGATCGAGTCATGCATTGATCGATCGATCGAATGAGGTATTGGATCGATCGAGGCATGTGCGATCGATCGAGTATAGAGTGACTTCGATCTAGCTGCTCTCGGGTATGAAATTGAATGGTTAGATCGATCGAGGTTTTGGATCGATCGATCGAGATTTGGTTAGATCGATCGAGCATATTTTTCAGTTCTTCTACAACTCTTTTTAATTTGACCCATATGTTACTTTTACCAATTTGACTCATTTAATGTTGAATGCAAAATCCTTATATGAATAGAATTGTTGTGATAGTTGGAATCCTTGTATGAGTAGAATTCTTGTGAAAGTAAAATCCTGATATGAATAGAATCCTTGTATGAGTAGAATTTCTGTGAGAACTAAATCCTGTTATGAGTAGAGTTGTTGATGCACAAAAACTTGATAGTCAAATTTTGTATTTTATATAAGCTCGCAAGTGCACGAGTCACTTATAGTAAGCGACAAGTATACTCCCAAGATCGTCTCTCAAAGGAATTGCTGTGGTTTTAAAACGTTATCTATTTTCTTATTTAGTCGAACAAACAATCCTAAACATTCTAACAGTTGTCTATTGAAGAACAGATCGTAAATTCGGAATTAAATTAAAAACTAAAATAAAATTAAAATAAAAGTGATCACAACCAAGGGGAGGATGATGGATGTAATTGGGAATATTAGCTTGCTATCCATTCAGGGCAAAAACAAATTAAGCATTCAATTAGAAGTTGGATTTAATGATTTTTTCGCTAAACCTAGAAAATCCCAAATCAATGGCAATTTTCACTACGATCAACTAATTAACGTCTTTGGCCCGGATCATTAACTAATCAATCGGAATTAGCTCAAGGAAATAATTATAACCACCTAAACTAACACAAATCAATGCAATCAATTTAGGCTCTTGTTCACAATGCACAATTAAGCAAAGATGGCGTTTCTAATGCCTAATTCTAAAATATTCTTCCTAATTACAAACTAAGGTTTGGTCCACCATTAATTCACAATCAGAAAATAATAAGAACATGAACAAGAAATAAATCCAATCATATATAATTAAATTACAAAATTGTTCTTCCAATCATTGGAAGCAAAACTAACATCCCAAAATACATATATTAGCCAACCATAACTAAATTGGTGTCAATCAATTTAGTCATGGAGGCAAACCACAAAATCAGAGAAGAAAAAGTATTACACTAAAAATACCCCAATGAATCTTCTAGCTCCAAATCTTTGAACTTGATTGATCCTCTTTCTCAAATCCTTGGAGTAGCTTCAACAATGGAGGGTCTCCTCTTGATTTTGGGTTGGTTTTGGGTGGAAAACCCTTGCTGCAGTAGCAGCAGAGGTGGGAGAGAAATTGGCTGCAAAAACTTGTGTTTGGGAGAGGTATAATGTTGTATTTATAGGGGGAAAGAAGTGGAATACGCGTTTTAGGGTTTCTGGGCAGTTTTGGCACCTCCCGCCGCGGCACAGGTTTTTCCCGCCGCGGCGCGTGTTGAATTTTGGCTCGTTGGTTCAAAACAGAAACCTCCCCGCCGCGGCGCAGGTTTTGCCCGCCGCGGCGCGCGTTGTTTTCTTGATTTTCCAGAATGTATCCCGAGAGCCTCTCGCCACGACACACAATTTCCCCGCCGCGGCGCGCCTTGTTTTCTTGCGCTGTAAATGCCCTTACATAGTATGTTGATTCTCGATGTAAGGCTTACGTTGCTAAGCCTTTGTTTGTCCCCCTTACATAGTGAACGACATCCAATGTAAGGCTTACATTTTTAAACACTTTTGCTTCACTTTTGCTCTCTTTTTCCACATTTCTTCCCAAACCTACAAAACACAAAAATACCTTCCAAAACACGAAAATAATAAAATAAAAGATAAAATTAATGCTTAAAAACATAACAAAATATAGGTCAAAAATGTGTTCATCAGTTGTCTCTATTACTAATCCTCTTTCAAATCAAATTGGACTCTATATAAGCAATGCTTGTTTGTGCAAAATATTCACCCCCCTTTAGGTAAATTTGATCCGTGATTAAAAACTTTCAATTATCATATAATCAACATAAATAATTAGAGCTGTTACCTTCCCTTGTTGATGTTTAAGAAACAGCATATGGTCTGAATTACTCTGTTTGTAACCAACCTTTTGCATGAACTGTGAAAACCTTCCAAACCAAGCACGAGAGGACTGCTTGAGATCATACAAAGACTTTCTCCATTTGGATACAAAATTATTAGGAGAAATAGTTACATACCCAAGTAGAAGACTCATGTACACCTCCTCGGCTAACTCTCCATGAAGAAATGCATTCTTGACATCAAATTACCGAAGTGGTCAGTTTAAGCTAGCGGCAAGCGAAAGTAGAACCTGAATAGTGTTCATTTTGGCAACAGGTGCAAAATTCTCATTATAGTCTATACCATACGTTTGAGTAAATCCTTTTACTAGAAGGCGTGCTTTATAATGATTCACAGATCCATCAGCATTATGTTTCACAATAAACACCTAGTGATAACCCACTGCCTTCTTGCCTTGTGGTCAAGGCACAAGTTAGCAAGTATTATTATTCTGTAACATCTCCATCTCTTCCTCCATTGCCTTCATCCACTTTGGATCTCCCAATACATCCTGCACTTTGTTAGGTACTAATACATCAGATATTTGATTTACAAATGATTCATATGGCTTAGACAACCTTTTGTGGACAAGTAGTTAGCTACTAGATACTTTGATTTTGCATGAATATTAGGTTCATATCTTTTGACTAGTTAACCCCGAGTAGATCTGTTTGGTAACATACACTATCCAACACTAGACTCAATGATAATAGTATCAATAGGTGTACATACCTCAGATGAGTGACCTTTAGTACCAAGGAGCTGTTAATCATGGGTAGGAGTGATGCTTGAGGGAACAATTGTGTCTTCATTTTCATTTTCAGTGATCAAAGTTGGTGCTTGGATACTTGGAGCATCTGCTTCTTTGATTACTGGATTCAATGGGTTAAAGATCTCAACTAGACCCATCAATATCTCCTGATTGAGTTACTTTTTGACTTCCTTCCAATTCTTCCCCCTCACCATGTTACAACTCTTCAAAATATGAACTCTCCCCCTAAGTAGCAGTATTAGATGAGAAAAAATAGCTCATGTCCTCAAATAAAGTAACATTTAAAGTGACATAATACTTTCTAGTAGGTGGATGGAAGCACTTGTACCATTTCTGATAACCTCTATAACCAACAAATACACACTTAATTGCCCGGACATCTAACCTAGACCTCAAATTTTTAGGAACATGGACAAAAGCAACACATCCAAACACACGGGCAAGAATATTATGAAAGGATGGCAAGGATACATAAGATGCAAGAACCTCGAATGGGATTTGTCCATAAAGGACACTAGGATTTTTTCATAAGACAAAAAGACAGATTCCCTAAGCGGCAATGCCACAACTAAATTTCACTTAGCCGGTCAAAACTCGAAGTTAAAGCAGTGCGGGATTGTGCTCCTAGTTTCTCCCTTATGTAGGTATGATCTAGACAAAACAACCTACCCCTCAGATACCCCCGACCAATTATTTCCTTAGTAAAAAGATCCTGAAAAATTACTTGCATAGAATAAAAGGTCACAGAACATTTAGACTATGTATACAACTGTGCAACAAATATTAAGTGATAAGATAAATCAGGTACATATAAAACATTATGGAGTTGTAAGTTTGGAGTAATATGGACTGACCCCATCCCTAACACAGAAAAAGCTTAACCATTAGCATTTGTAACAAAAGACATTGGTGGGGAAGATAACTCAGTAAAATAATATTTATCATAGGTCATATAATCAGATGCACTAGAGTCAATAATCCAAGTATTAGATCCAATAAAGTGAAAAATGTTTAAGGTCATACCAATCTTACCACAACCAGTTATAGAAGCTGTAGGGGTAGCTCCACATGTTGTATGATGATCCTGTTCAGCCACTCCATAAAAATCTGGTTCTTGGGCTAATTGCACGGCAGTTGCTTTTACTTTAGGACAATAATTCTACCTTTTAGGCTTGAGGTGTGGGTTAAGTTAAAAACAAGTCTCTCAAAGATGCCCAACATCATTGCAATAAAAGCATTGAGGACGAGGGAGATTGACAAAGCGTAGAGGCTCTTGCTGATGAAGTGGAACTGAACTCTGTTGCTAAAGGGAAGATACTTATGATTTTTCTTGAATGGCTAGGCGATATACTTCAACTTGTGCCTGTTTAAGACTTTCCTACTAAGATTCATCCTTACAGATGTATGTAAAAGCTGTGGTCAAACTGAAAGGTCTGGCATTCAGAGCAATTTGCTCTTGGCACTTTTATGTTTCACATCAAGTCTTCTAAATAAAATTGACATTACAAGGCCACCATCATCTTCCCACTTAGTATAGGCCTCCACATCATTGTCACGAGAAGCCTTGATTGTTCTAGTCAGATGCCCCATCTTGTACATCCCACAGAGATAAACGGACATAACCCTTTTTCATGTTTGAAAGTTTGTACCATTGAGTTTGGTATCCCTCGAAAAAGCCACCTTCTGTGCTCTTGATAGAGACTTCAAATTTTGGAACTATAGTGATCTTAGAACCTTGAGTTTCTCTCGAATCTTCCACTAAAACAGACAGTGCTTTCGTTGGACGTAGGCTGCACCACGAGAGCTGAGAAAAGGCAAAGGAGACCAATTTTGCTAAAGAATGATTGCCGGAGATCTGCACTAGTTCTGGCTAAGACGGAGTAGGGGAGTAGATGGAGTAGATCGCTGGAATGTTGATGATGGTGACGCACAAGGTGGGTCATGAAATTGCCCTGGGGAGTAACGGCTATGAACGACAGTCATGAGGTTGAATGGTGGTCTACGAAGTGACAAAGCTAGAAAAAAGACAAAAAAAATTATTACTCTGATACCAAGTTAAATATATAACGAGAGAGAATTAATTATAAATATAATGAGAATGAACTATTATTTACACATATAATAGTAGAGGTATATATAGGAAATTACAACTGTAAAACTTAATAATGTACAACCTAGGTCTCTATTAAATATAAGTATTAACTACAATAGGACATGTAAATATTAATTACAATATATCACACACTAATTACATTACTCACTCTTACAATTAATAGTATATTCACTTTAAAACCTATTGTTTTGTTATTGTTTCTTTCAATTTTTACTGGTTTTATTTAATCTTTAATTTAAAACAAAAATATAAATCTCTAGTGTAAATTTTATAAGTTCTATTAAATTTATAAGAAATTTACTATACTTATTTTCTTGCTAAGAACTTATCATACTAAATACTAATTAACATTTTAATAAATGGACTAAAAACACTAATATGACGAGAGAACCAGAAAAAATACCAACATAAGTTTGTGCCCCTTATACGAGTGAATGAATGATATAGCAACTATTCATAAAAAATATTAAAAAAGATAAAAATAGCTAGTTTAAGAAATAAAAGATACATATTTTAAAAAATAAAGTTATTATTTTATCTAAAATATCTCTTTACTAATTAAAATTGTAATCGATTCACTCCACTAACTTTAATTAATAAAGGGATATTTTAAGTAAAGTAATAATTTTTTTATTTTAAATATGTATTTTATATTTTTTAAACATACTATTTTTATTTTTTTTATTGTTAGATATAAATACTCATTATATTATATTGAATCTTTTATTCACCCTATACAAATATTTTTTGTCCTGTCGAGATGTAAATGGCTGAGAAAAGTTCAAATGGGCTTAATTACTTTCTATCTTTCTTTTTTCCCTTTTTTTTTAACATTGTTCTCACGTTACCCCATTTTTCTCTTTTCAACACAAAAATTAAAATACAAAATGAAGGAAAAAAGTCCACAAATATATAAAGCAATTGCTTATATCTGAGACTTTCCATAGCCACACTAAAGATTTGTGGACTAGCCAAGTCTTATGGATAATAGTGCTTCTTCTCCAAAGCAACACAAACCCCATTGCATTCCTCAACAATGCTACCACTATAACCAAGCTTGGCTTATTAACTCTCACTTCCCCCACAACTCAATTCCACTAATTCCATGCTTCAATCCCGAATTAACTACTCTCTTAATTTCAACCTTAAACATTTAGAAGATACATTTAATAATGATGAAGACATTGACAATAACAGTTCAGAACCCATTAGTGAATACAGTAGTTAATATGTTAGACTCGTTAGTTAACTTCTTGAGATTAGATTTTTATGATTCTTATAAATTTTTTACAGTTTATAACGAACCTATGTTTGAGAAATCCTTAAGACCAAGCGACATTGGAAATCCTTTATGACGAACCTATGTTTGAGAAATCCTTTATAACCCCATTGCATTCCTCAACAATGCTACCACCATAACCAAGCTTGGCTTCTTAACTCTCACTTCCCCCCGACTCAATTCCACTAATTCCATGTTTCAATCCCCGAATTAACTACTCTCTCAAGTTCAACCTTAACCATTGAGAAGATACCTTTAATAATGATGAAGACATTGACATTAACAATTGATATCCCATTAGTGAATACTGTAGTTAATGTTAGATTAGTTAGTTAATCTTTTGAGATTAGATGTTTATGATTCTTATAAATTTTTACAGTTTATAACGAACCTATGTTTGAGAAATCCTTAAGACCAAGCTGCGTTGGAAAGCTAAATCGTCTCGTAATTCCTAAGCTATACGCTCAGAAGTACTTTCCACTTGCTGGAGGTGACTCGGGCGAGAAATGTTTGTTGTGAGTTTCAAGAACAAGTTAGGGAAGGGGATTTTGTCTAAAATGGGCAAATCACATAAGATAGTTTAGAAATAGGCTGATTTGGTTTAAACTTTAGAAATAGGCAAATTGAAATTGGCTCTTCCAGTTGCCGGTTCCACCCCTTATTTCCCACCAAAGTTTTCTTACTTCTTCTCTCTCCTTCTCTACGCACTCTCCCTTCCCACCAAAGTTTTCTTACTTCCTCTCTCTCCTTCTCTACGCACTCTCCCCTCCATTTTTTCATCTCATCCTTACAAACTTTGAAATTTGAGGTTAGTGATATTAAATATTTTGGTTGGGTAGAAATTTCTCAGTTTTAAATAGCATGTAAATGGTGAAATTTGCCGCGGCATTTGTACCAACAATTTTTGCAGTTTATCGTTTTGGGTCAATGTTTTTTTTTGAAAATTTGCCAACCATTTGGGTGATTGGTTGGTTGGAAAGTGATTTGGGTGTTATTTTGCCGTTTAATTTGTTGTATGAATCTGCCATTTTCAGTGTTCAATTTGAACTAATGTATTTCGCGTGTTATCCCCCATTTTTAATCTGCTATTTTCTTTCCCTTTTGTCTTGGGTTTATCCGTTAGGTCGTTGAGTAAATCTCTGGTATACTTTAGATATACCTAGATATACCTTAGATATACCTAGATATACCTAGATATACCTAGATATAACTAGATATACCTAGGTATATCTAAGGTATATCTCGATATACCTAGGTATATCTTAGGTATATCTGTGGTATATCTCGATATACCTAGATATACCTTAGATATAACTAGATATACCTAGGTATATCTAAGGTATATCTCGATATACCTAGGTATATCTTAGGTATATCTTAGGTATATCTGTGGTATATCTCGATATACCTAGGTATATCTTAGGTATATCTTAGGTATATCTCTGGTATATCTCGATATACCTAGGTATATCTTAGGTATATCGAGATATACCTAGGTATATCTCTGGTATATCGAGATATACCAGAGATATACCTAGGTATATCTCGATATACCTAAGATATACCTAGGTATATCTCGATATACCTAAGATATACCTAGGTATATCGAGATATACCAGAGATATACCTAAGATATACCTAAGATATACCTAGGTATATCGAGATATACCTTAGATATACCTAGGTATATCTAGTTATATCTAAGGTATATCTAGGTATATCGAGATATACCACAGATATACCTAGGATATACCTAAGATATACCTAAGATATACCTAGGTATATCTTAGGTATATCCTAGGTATATCTTAGGTATAGCTCGATATACTTAGGTATATCTTAGGTATATCTCTGGTATATTGCGGTATATAATTTCATATATCAATTTAATTAAATGTAATTTTGAATTAATATTGGTTAATTATTTGAAAACATTTTACAGAATGGATTGGCTTAGTATTCTAATAATTCATAATGGTAAGTGGTTATTGAAAGATGATAAAGAAATATATCGAGGAGGTGAAGGTTGGGTGATGAAGATTAAAAAGGGATATAAGTATAATGAACTTAAAGAAAAGTTGTTTATGAAGTTGAAAATAGATAAGTTAAAGTATGAAATTTCAGTAAGATACTTCTATAAGAATGATTTGACATTACCTTCTGTTTTAATTGGCGATGATGAAGATTTGGATGAGTTTTTTGACCTTCATGTTCAAGACAATGAAAGAAAGGCTGTTCTATATGTAACAAAAAATGAGATAAGATCAGTAGGTACAAGTCATTCCATTTGCCGTGAAGAACTTGTTAATACTATAGGGCGTCATGTAAATGACTTGAGCGATACACATCCGCAGGAAGGAACTCAAAATCCCATAAGAAATTGCGATAATATACCTCATGGTATTGGTGATGATTTAGATAACTATTTAGATATACCGCATATGGGTGATGATGAGTTTGTTGATATGAATAGAGAGTGTCAATTAGAAGTTGTTACTGTCAACGAAAACATTGATAATGACATGGGCGGAATTGGTACTTTACAAGGCAATCATAATGAAATGACATCAGATGAACAAGAAAGACTGATTTTAAGAGATGAATTGTTAAATGGTTTAACTGAGTCTGAAGGACGAAATGTTGTTGTGGGCAATAATGAAATACATTTTGGTCCATCAAGTACAGCCACAGAGATTATTTCTAATGGTCACGTTTCCTCTTCTATGGCACATGTTGAGGTTGATTTGAAAGTTGATCAAGTGTTTGACAGTAAGATAGATTTCACCACACATGTCGGCCTTTATGCCATAAGAAATAGATTTGAGACAAGGACACTGACAAGTAGGAAAGACCGTGTCGTGATAAGTTGCATTCAATGTAGTTGTATTTGGAAGATTAGATGTAATCGGATCAAGGGCTCAGATAGGTTCAAGGTAAAGCATTTTCAATCAGAACATACTTGTGATCCTAACCATTACATGAGGAAGAATAGGACTGCGACCTCAAGAGTCATAGGTAATGCCATAAAAATGAAGTTGGTGCGACCCGGAAGAATTTATAAGCCGAAAGATATTATTGATGATTGTCAGAATGAGTTTGGGATTGAAATTGGTTACACCACAGCATACAGGTCTAAAGAGAAGGCTCTGAGGTTGCTACGTGGAAGTGAAGAGGAATCTTTCCTCAAGCTTCCTTCCTACTGTCACGTCCTGAAGGAAAGGAATCCCGATAGCGTCACACATATTGAAGTTGACCAATTATCCGGAAGATTTAAGTATTTCTTCATGGCATTAGGTCCATGTATCAGAGGATTCTTATCTTGTATAAGACATGTAATTACAGTTGATGGTGCATTCTTATCAGGTAGGTTTGCTGGGACATTATTCGTTGCAAATGCTTCTGATGGAAATAACAACATATATCCACTGGCCATTGGGGTTGGAGATTCTGAGAATAATGAAGCTTGGGAATGGTTTTTGCTAAAAGTATCAGAATTAGTCGGGCACATCGACGACCTTGTAATTGTTTCTGATAGGCACCAAAGTATTATTCAAGCTGTTCCGAAAGCATTACCCAATGCATTGCATGGTTATTGTGCATTTCACATGGAGATGAATTTAAACCACAAGTTTAAGAATCCAGATATTACACCTTTGTTTAGATGTTGCTCAAGGGCATATACAAAGCGTGAATTTGACAAGTACATGGGGGATTTGAGATTGATCGATCCTGAGATAGAAAAGTACTTAGTTGAAGCAGGCATTGAGAAGTGGTCAAGATATCATTTCCCAGGTATGAGATACGGTATAATGACTACAAATAGTTCAGAATCCTTTAATAATGTCATGAAATCTGCTCGTGAATTACCCATAACCATGCTTGCTGAGTACTACCGTAGCAAGATACAAGCTTGGTTTGTCGAACGTAGGGAAGTTGGGTTGAAATGGGGAACTCGCCATCTAACCGATGTGGTGGAATCAATTATGCGTGCAAATCACAATAAGTCCACAAGGTACAGGGTTTTTAGAATTAATGCACATGTCTTCCAGGTATGCCATTCGTACAACTATCTGATTGTTTATTATATGTTTATATATTTTTATTTATTGTCTAATGTAACAAGTTTATTGTTACCAAAATCAGGTTGTACATGGTGACACTAGTCACGATGTTGATCTACTGAACAGAAGTTGTAGTTGCAGGGAGTTTGATATTCACAAAATCCCATGTTGTCATGCCATTGCAGCGGCCCGTTTTCAAAATGTTGATGTTCATACACTTGTGGACAAGTTATATACAGTAGATTGTTACATCATTGCATATGCAGAATCCATTTTTCCGGCTACTGATACTGGTGAATGGGACATTCCACCAGAGATCATAGATTTAGTTGAACTTCCTCCCAACACGAAGAAACGTAGTGGGCGACCGCGAAAGCGACGCATACGTTCACGCGGGGAAGTAATAAAAAAGGTCATACTATGCAGTAGGTGTGGAAATAGTGGTCATAATATGAGGACTTGTAATGTATTCCGTCAGATGATTGTAGAACCTTCCCTACCTTCTGTATGATAAACATTTGTTGTTAAATTGACGGTTGGCACCATGTCATCCTTAAGAGTTTAATGTATTATTTATGTATTTTTCGATTTGTATTAATTAATTATAAATGCAAATATGGTTAATTCATGGCAGGTCATACTAGAGATGTATCCACATATCTTTTAATGCTTTCTACTTTTAAGTTGGACTTTCATGTTTACCATATACACTCCCAGATATTTGCACTTAACTACACATATGACTTAGCATACATATCAAAATCATTATTTGTAGGGTAGGGTTACCTACATATATGTAGGTATATATTGACTAAAATAATCAAAAATATCGAGGTATACCAAGAGATATTCCTTAGATATACCTAGGTATAACTAGATATACCTTAGTTATATCGAGATATATCTATGTATAACTATATATACCTAGGTATATCGAGATATACCTAGGTTTACCTTATATATACCTAGGTATATCGAGATATACCTTAGATATACCTAGGTATACCTTAGATATACCTAGGTTTACCTTAGATATACCTAGATATACCTTAGATATATCTCGATATACCTAGATTTACCTTAGATATACCCAAAAATATCGAGATATACCTAGATATACCTTAGATATACCTAGGTATATCGAGATATACCTACTTATACCTTAGATATACCTAGGTATATCTCGATATACCTAGATATACCTTAGATATAATCAAAAATATCTCGATATACGTAGATATACCTTACATATACCTAGGTATATCTCGATATACCTAGGTATATCTAAGGTATATCTCGATATACCTAGGTATATCTAGGTATATCTCGATATACCTTAGATATACCTTAGATATATCTAAGGTATATCTTGATATACCTTAGATATACCTAGGTATATCGAGATATAATACCGGCTCGATCGATCGTAAACTGTCTCGATCGATCGAGACCTACTCGATGAATCGACCCACATATCTCGATCGATCTGACTGAAACAGAGAGGAGGTAGATCGAAGTTGATCCAGTCTCGATCGATCTAATCCAAACAGAGAGGAGGTAGATCGAAGTTGATCCAGTCTCGATCGATCGAATCCAAACAGAGAGGAGGTAGATCGAAGTTGATCCAGTCTCGATCGATCTAACATGTCTCGATCGATCTAATCCAAACAGAAAGAAACTGGATCGAAGTTGATCCAGTCTCGATCGAGATATACCTTATATATACCTAGGTTTACCTTATATATACCTAGGTATATCGAGATATACCTTAGATATACCTAGGTTTACCTTAGATATACCTAGATATACCTTAGATATATCTCGATATACCTAGATATACCTTAGATATAATAAAAAATATCTCGATATACCTAGATATACCTTAGATATACCTAGGTATATCTAAGGTATATCGAGATATACCTAGGTATATCTAAGGTATATCTCGATATACCATCGATATACCTAGGTATATCTAAGGTATATCTCGATATACCTAGGTATATCTAAGGTATATCGAGATAATCCAAACAGAGAGAACCTGGATCGAAGTTGATCCAGTATCGATCGATCGAACATGGTTCGATCGATCGATCAAATTTTATCGATCGATCTAATCCAAACAGAGAGAACCTGGATCGAAGTTGATCCAGGGTCGATCGATCTAACATGTCTCGATCGATCTAATCCAAACAGAGAGAACCTGGATCGAAGTTGATCCAGGTTCGATCGATCTAACATGTCTAGATCGATCGACCATACCCTCGATCGATCGAACATGATGTGCACAATATGTTCTTTCGATACAATTCAAACTAAGTGTAGTGTTCAATTATGTGAGTGTGTATGCATGATGAAGTGTTTTACCTGATGATTATTGCACGTTCGAGGAATACATTAGTTGTGTGTCAATTGATCGAACAGGTACCCCTATGCTAGATTACATTTGATATTTTGTTCACGAAAGTTGCCAATTAAAATAAACCTTACAGCTCGATTTATATGACAGTAGTTTACTTTTGACAATTGATGTTTTTCTAGGTAATGTTTTTTTTATAAACCTTTATGCACGAATATGTTGATATAAGTTTTATTTTAATAATTGTATGTGAGGATAATCTTTTGTTAACGAGAGACATAAGTACATATAACACAATATACCATAGTTAGCAATATAAATAATAGAACAGGTGCAATCCGAACATAAACTTAAACACGGACTTTTGGTTATGTTAAAGAAGATATACACCAAAATCAATGTGCCAATTAAGTTATACAATAATGTAATCGTCTTCAGCAAAGAAAAGTTCTAAACATAGTTTCTTCCTAAAAAAACTAATGGACTCGTCCTTAATTTCAATTAAGGCCTTCTCATTAACTAAGTACTCGATGAACTTCAAAGCGTAAATGCCACAGTCTCCCCTGTGAAATGAAAACAATTTGAAAATATTAGACTTAATTTGTAGGTAATCCATGGTATACGATGTTCTATTAAACACAAAAAAATAATGTACCAAAGTATTTTAAGAAACTTACGCTTCAACCTGTTCAGGAACAGATATGGCATTACGATAAAAGGGCCACCGTTCTTTGATTTCATATTCAAATAATCCCAAGCTTTTAATTAAGCTTGGGATCATTACACATAAGTTATGAAGTCTTTTCTTAAGACTTCCATCCCTTATGTGTTTCGGAAGTGAATCGTAGACATCAATATGTTGCTGTCTTATGTCAATTCCGATAGCAATCCAATGGCCCTTCTCCAATACAACTCCATAAATAATGTGCACATAATTCCATGGCTTAGCATGTTTAGGACGTGCACCTGGTTATGTTAAAATGTATAACAATAGATATACCATGTTAATCAGACAATAAAATTAAACAAATTATGCAACAATCACAATAACTAGAGAATTAACCTGTTACATAATCCAACCACTTTTTGTTGAGCGACCAAAATTTTGTTTGGTCGTTCTTCTTAAGTTTCTTCCATTCAGCCGCACTTGACTCAACGTAAGCCTACATTTTAATATTCCATAATGGCCAAATACATTTAAAATAAGTTAAGAATTTATTTTTCAATAATATTGTATAATATTATTGGTCCTTACCAAAAACGTTGAGTCAACTGTAGTCCAGAGATTGTTAGGGAACAAGTCCGGGTGAATTTCCTCCTTTTTCCTCAACAACCATAGTCCACAATCAATGTGCTGCATAAATTTAATTCAGGATATAACACCAGAAAAATTTGCATACATTAGTTCTCAAGAGTCACAGGCATTTCAAATAATGACAGTTATCCTTAGAATACCATTTTTTCATATCATATTTCATTATAAGAGAGCAAAAGCTAAAATTCATAACATAAATATACCTCGTTCAGTAAGGATGAATGTGGTTTGAAAATACGATGAAACCAGGAAGAATTTGCCATACCCTTGCTTGGGCAACAAACATTAATGTTTTCCCTAAAAGGTAAACAATATAAAATATGATTAATACGGTAAACCTATTAATATTGATAAGAGATTTTAATAGAAATATATCTAAGATGTAAATAAATATATATAAAAGAATATACGTACTGGTTGTTTGAGTAATTTGTATATAGCCACTCCAAGAAGTATCTGTATCTATCTTCACTGAACATCCTCATTGGGTCATAAAGGGTTGGCACTTGATGTTCCTCCGATTGTTCAGATCTTATTGATATACCAGATTTCTTCCTTGGATGAACATAGGGAGATTTGAGCGAGGGACCAAGCTTTCTCTTCCTACGACTGTATGTCGTAGCAGATGGTGCGGACGTTCCAATTGATCCTACGCCCATGGATGCTAGCGATCCTAATCGCATTGACGATGAACCACTTATAATAGGGGCAGCCTCCAAAATCTCTTCCAGAGTAGATAAATTAATGTTGGACAAGTTCTGTTCCTCCTGGAAGACATCAGTTGGCTGTTTCTCAATGTTTACTTCAGGGGGACAAGTTTCACTGACACCCACAAATGTATCTTCCTTATATGTAGTAGCTGAGGTTGTTTCCTCAGCAACTTGTTCTGCGAAGACAACTATTTCTTTGCAACCATTATGTGTCAGTAATGGCTCTTCATTTGTAGGTATCACAATTTCTTCGTCCTTAGATAAATTCTCATCCCCAACCTTACGTCGGTCGAAAGTTGGGACAGATTTAACCCTGGACGGTTTGACTGAACCTGAAGCTTTCATTGATTCATCCCGTGGTCGTGAAGAAGTTTTTTCTGATCTTAAAACCTTCTTCAAAGCATCCATCATCCATATTTGGTTATCTTTTATTGTTGCCACCTCTTTTTTCAACTCCCTAATCTCCTGCAAAACCTGAGGTACAATGAAATTATATACGTTATCTATAGAATCATATATATCATTGAATGGGGAAATTTTATCCTTGATAGTTCCATTACCTCCATAATGGAAGTTGATGAATGAGCTGAGGTATGATGAGTTTGGACTTCTGGGATTCGGTCACTAATATGTTCAAAGTGACCAGATTGATGATGCATATCATCGCCTTTTGAAGGCAATGATTCATCAATTGTACCAACGTTTATGGACACATTCGGCACACCGAAGCTTGTATCCTTGGCACATTCTTGTGCTGAAACGTAGGAAGGACTCTGTCTCTCAGTTTCATTTGGAGCGAGTCTCTTCAACATATTAAACTGTACAATAACCAAAAAAACAATATAATTATTTTTAACAACTTCAGGTATATCAGAGTAATTAAAGACAAATTATATATGCTAAACACTTACATCCTCTCGTTTGAAGATATTCTGGTTCAACTCCCAGAATTTAATAGTCTGTCCCTTTCTTAGATTTTCCCAACGTAGTATCCTTGGGATTTGATCGGGGAATACTTGGGTGGCTAAATCAGAAATGTCCACCTGTAAGGCCTCATAAGCCCAGACTTGCAGTGCCCAACAAAATCCGTAGACACTGTAAGTGATCGCGTGTTTGTTTGAATCTTCAGACGCGACCTCCTTGTGGCCTTTAGATTTTCTGTCATTAATATGCATAATGACACTCTTCAACCTTCTTATTAAATAGTCATAAACTATTTTACCCCATGGGTACTTATTAAATTTGTCAAAATCTTCAACCAGTTCTAAATAGTCTTCAGTAATGGACCTTAGACTATTATCAGACAGAAGAATAATTTCCAGGGTATAAATAAGACCCAACCTCAATACATCATCCAAGTCAGTGGAGATAGGAAGCTTTGTGAAAACCTTCTCCAGGTCGCCTTTCTTGATGAGACCGTCGGTCTTAAAGTATGTCTTCCGTAACCGATTATTTCGAGCTGGGCACTCTTCCGAACCGGTAAACATCAAACCGGTTATTAAACTAAATTCTCCATATCCAAAAATATGGGGTGTGCCATTGATAATCACTCGGAGCTCTTTCCCCGAATGATCTTTGTCTTGCATCATCAATAAGTGATGCAACAATCCCCCTGTGAACTCAATATGGTTCATCCTTGTGATGAAACCAAAACATAATTCTTCATACCTCTAAAGTAACCCAAATCGCTCAAGGGTCGTCTTCAATGTGCTAAAAGTGCCGCGGCGTGATATGTTGGTAATTTTAGCAACATAATATCCAGAGGGGGAGACTGCAGGACTATAGCTTGATTCAGCTGCCATTTCCTGCAATGTAAGAAAAAAAAATAATTAATACTTATGAACAAGTTGTTGAAAATAACATTCAAAATAACATGAATACAATTCAATACACTCAGATATATCTCGATATACCGAGATATACCAACATATATCTAAGATATACCAAGATATACCACAAATATACCTATGTAAATCTGTGGTATATAGAGATATACCTAGGTATATCGAGATTTAACTAGGTATATAGAGATATAACTTAGATATACCTAGGTATATCTCGATATAACTAGGTATATCGAGATATACTATAGATATACCTAGGTATATATCGATATACCAGAGATATACCACAGATATACCTAGGTATATCTCGATATACCTTAGATATACCTAGGTATATCTCGATATACCTTAGATATACCTAGGTATATCTCGATATACCTTAGATATACCTAGGTATATCTCGATATACCTAGGTATATCTAAGGTATATCGAGATATACCTAGGTATATCTAAGGTATATCTCGATATACCTTAGATATACCTAGGTATATCTCGATATACCACAGATATACCTAGGTATATCTCGATATACCTTAGATATACCTAGGTATATCGAGATATACCTTAGATATACCTAGGTATATCGAGATATACCTTAGATATACCTAGGTATATCTAAGGTATATCTCGATATACCTAGGTATATCTCGATAAAACAGAGATATATCTAAGGTATATCTCGATATACCTAGGTATATCTAAGGTATATCTCGATATACCTAGGTATATCTAAGGTATATCTCGATATACCTTAGATATACCTAGGTATATCTCGATATACCTAGGTATATCTCGATATACCTTAGATATACCTAGGTATATCGAGATATACCTTAGATATATCTCTGTTTTATCGAGATATACCTAGGTATATCGAGATATACCACAGATATACATAGGTATATCTCGATATACCATCGATATACCTAGGTATATCTCGATAAAACAGAGATATACCTAGATATATCTTAGGTATATCGATGGTATATCGAGATATACCTAGGTATATCTTAGGTATATCGAGATATACATGGGCGGTATATCTTAGGTATATCGATGGTATATCGATGGTATATCTCGATATACCTAGGTATATCTTAGGTATACCATCGATATACCTAAGATATACCTAGGTATATCGAGATATACCATCGATATACCTAAGATCTATCTAGGTATATCTAGGTATATCGAGATATACCACACCGCAGAAAGACCAGAAATCAGATTTTTTTTTTTTAATAAATCATACATGAAAGGGTAACAATGAATAATTCCATTTTCTGGTACCATATCTCGAACCTTCAATCTCAATGGCAATGGCTACTAGTAACCCAGCCAGCAAGACTGATAAAAACACAAAAGCCCAAATACAGAAATACCAATATTCCACAAAAACCCAATAAAAAACCATTCCCAAGAAGTTTTCGTGAAGGGACGGAGAAGACATTGATTCAACAAAACTTACCAAAAGTTGCAGAGCTCACAAATGAAGTTCCGTGAAATTCTTGTTTCCTGCGTCGTCTTCGTCCTCGGTAATAGACTGGAAATGTTCCTAAATCGTCTTCCTCGCGAGATAAGTCTGCGTCGTTTCGTTCCTCAGGTAAGTGGGAGAGTGGGAGAGTGGGAGAGTTTAGTTCAATAGACTCGAAACTGTTGGATTTAATTCAAATGTTTTGAAGCACGCGAATTTTCGTTTTTTTTTTTTAATAAAATACCGGCTACAAACCAATAAAACAGGTGGACAGTTAAAAAATGCCTATTTCTAAAGTTTAAACCAAATCAGCCTATTTCTAAACTACCTTATGGGATTTGCCCATTTTAGACAAAATCCCTTAGGGAAGTTATGGCATTTTCTTTTACTAGTATTGGAAGAAAAAGGCTACTAAAGCCCTGAGTCCTTAATAGGCCTTATGATATGGATCATTTAAAATATCACCAAAGCACGACCCATTTTTGTATTATGCGATCTGTGCTGGGCCTTGAAATAATAGGGATAAAACATGAGCCTAATTGAAAAACAATTTGATAAGTGAGTTTTAGATTGATATAGCTTCAATATAAAAAAATTTAAAATTAAAATGGACAAAACTAGCAGGTTATTTAACCAAAACATAAAGTTTAAACAAAATATATAATGTGACCTACCATAAATACCCTTGCATTCATTTACAGCTAGAACAAAAAGAAAAAAGAACAAATGTTGTAAAAAAAAAAAAAAAGGCAATATTGTAAACGTATATTTTATGAACAGTATAAACTGGGAAAAATGATATAACAGTCGATAGGCCTCTATTATGAATCTTTAATTCGTTGACGGGTCTACCTGTCGGTCTCTCTTTTTTTTTAAATAAAAGGTTGTGGCTAATTGTTTTCAGTGGGTGCACCGGGACATCCCAACTAGGTTGGCACCTCCTTAGCACCTTCTTCATTAAACCAATCAACCACTAATATTATTAAATATTGAGAAAATTATACATGCAAATAAAAATTCTCAACAAAACCTGTAATTACCTGTCGGTCTCTCTTGATAGCATGTGTTATTTATGTGGCTTACAAAACGTAAATATCAAATAAAGGGTATATTTGTAAGTTCAAGGTTAATTACTCACACGGAACCCTAAGACATTATATATAAATCATATATATTAGTCTTTAAAGCCTGCCGCTTTAGTGAGAATTAAAAGGGAGAAGAAAAGAGTCCAGTGGCAGAGGAGAACAAAAAGAATTGCCGAAGTCTCTGATCCAATTGCCACCTTGAAACCAATTAGAAAGAAGAAAAGCAGGAGATTAATGAGATTAATATATATATATCATTAAAGCAACAATCGTGAAGCATCTCTCTCACTTTGAAAAGTCAACAAGCATAGATATATATATATAAATACATATCAGCCTCCCTTTTCTATCTATAGGATATCTCCATTCGTTACTTTGCAATATTGTGATAACTTTTACATTTACAATATTTTTTTAATTGTTATTGCATTAATGTTGTTAGTTATTGGGAGATTTTGTGAGCATATCTGATATTTGATATTTTGAGTAGCTTTTGAATATTGGTATTTGTATTCTTCATTTGGATCTGATAGTGGATTTTTTTCGGTGTGCTGTCGTCAGTGGAGTAGACTTTTCACATTGAAAGGTTGAACCACTTAAATCATTGTGTGCCATTTATTTTTCTTATTGCTTATTATTTTGCTGTTATCCATAATTAATTATTTGTGCAACTAAATTGGACCCGAACTACGTTTCCGCTAGCGCCAATTTATAACAAATTGGTATCAGAGCTTTGGGTTATTCTGATAATTATTGGAACTGATCAAGTTTGCTCTTTTGGATTTATTTTGAGCTTTTTGGTTATTTGGTTGGTTTCATATTTTTGGGTTGTGCTTCTATTAATTTAATTTTGGGTTTTCTGTCATGGCGGCAAAATACGAAATTGAGAAATTCAATGGTAGGAATGATTTTAGTCTTTGGCGAATGAAGATGCGAGCCATATTGGTTAAAGAGGGGCTCGTTAAGACACTTGAAGGCAAGGATAAATTATCAGAAAAATTGACTGAGGAAGAAAAAGATGCATTGATGGAAAATGCTCTCAGTTCAATTCAGCTATCCTTGTCTGATGAGGTACTACGCGAGGTTGGTGATGAGAGATCTCCTGCTGGATTGTGGCTTAAATTGGAGGGTGTATATATGACCAAGTATTTGACAAGTCGGTTATATTTGAAACAGCGCTTGTACACTTTCATAATGTCAGAAGGTACGCCTTTGCACGATCACCTTGATGAATTTACTAAAATTATTCGTGATCTGAAAAATGTTGGTGTTAAGATTGATGATGAGGATCAGGCCTTAGTTTTGTTATGTTCTTTACCTCATTCGTTTGAACATTTTGTTGATACCATGCTATATGGGAGAGACACTATTTCTTTGGAAGATGTCAAAGCGGCTTTGAATTCCAGAGAGTTGAAGAAAAATGTGTCTACAGGTAATAACGATAGTAGCAGTGGTTTGTTTGTCAGAGGTAGAACGCAAGATAAAGGCTCAAGCAATAATAGAGGAAAGTCTAGATCAAAATCTAGAAAGAGAAAAGATAAATGTAATTATTGTCGTCAGGAAGGGCACTGGAAAGTTAACTGTCCGAAACTCAAAGGTAAAGGAAAAATTACCACAGCATCTTCTGGTACTAATGATGTTGTTGGTGTTGCAGATAGTTCTGGATCCGAAGGTGATAATGTTCTATCAGTATCTATTAGTTCTTCAAGAGATGTTTGGATTATTGATTCGGGTTGCACTTACCATATGTGCCCCAATAGGGATTGGTTTGTTTCTTATCAGTCCATTGATGGGGGTGTTGTCTTGATGGGAAATAATGTTTCTTGTAAGGTTGTTGGTATTGGTACTATCCGGATTAAGATGCATGACGGTATTGTCAGGACTTTGAAAGATGTTCGCCATGTTCCAGATTTGAAAAAAGAACCTGATATCTTTGGGTACTCTTGACTCACAGGGCTATAGGTACATAGCTGAAGGTGGAGTTTTGAAAGTTATTAAGGGTGCTCTGGTGGTTATTAAAGGGCAATTATCTCGTAGTCTCTATGTGCTTCAGGGTAGCACTGTCATTGGCAGTGTTTCAGTCTCATCCTCGTCAGATCAAGATTCAGATACGACTCGCTTATGGCATATGAGTGAGGCAGGAATGTCCATTTTGAGCAAGCGGGGTTTACTTGGTGGTCAGAAAACTGGGAAGCTTGATTTCTGTGAGCATTGTGTCTATGGAAAGCACCGCAGAGTTAAGTTCAGTACAACCATCCATAAAACGAAAGGTACTGTTGATTATATTCATTCAGATCTTTGGGGTCCTTCTCGTGTTGCTTCCAAGGGTGGTGCCCGGTATATGTTGACTTTTATTGATGATTTATCTCGTCATGTTTGGGTGTATTTTTTGAAAAATAAGAATGATGTGTTTTCAAGATTTGTTACATTTAAGGCTTGTATTGAAAATCAAACTGGCAAGAAGATCAAGCATTTGAGAACTGACAATAGTTTGGAATTTTGTGAGGGTCAGTTTAATGAGTTCTGTGAAAGGAATGGCATAGTGAGACACCGCACTGTGCGTAATACACCACAACAGAATGGAGTTGCAGAACGTATGAATAGGACTATTTTGGAAAGAGCTCGTTGTATGCTCTTTCAAGCTAGTTTGGATAAATCCTTTTGGGCTGAAGCTTGTAACCATGCCTGCTATTTGGTGAATCGGTCTCCATCAACTGCAATTGAGTTGAAGACTCCGGTTGAGGTATTTTCTGGTACTCCTGCTAATTATTCTGATTTAAAAGTTTTTGGTTGTCCTTCTTATGCTCATGTTAATGATGGTAAGCTTGAGCCTAGGGCATTGAAATGCATATTTTTGGGGTATCCTTCTGGGGTGAAGGGTTATAGACTATGGTGTGTTGAACCCAAGTCACATAAATTTTTAATTAGCAGAGATGTTAAATTTGATGAGTTTTCCATGTTGGAAAAGAAAAAAGAGTCTGTTGTTGCAGGTAAAGACCCAGGTGTTAGTGAGCAGGTGGAGCTTGAGAGTGGAGCTCCTAGTCAAGTGCAAGAGAGCACTTCAGATCAGCCATTTGTGGATGAGGTAGATGATTCTGCTCCTGATGTAGCAGAACAGCAACAAGAGCAACCATACAGTATCGCTAAGGGTAAAGGAACAAGAGAGATTCGACGCCCTCAGAGGTATGCAGATGCAGATTTAGTTTCTTATGCATTGTCTGTGGCAGAGACTATTGGAGTGAATGAACCTACTAGTTATCGTGAAGTTGTCACTTGTAATGAGTCTGCTCAGTGGTTAGTTGCTATGAATGAAGAGATTGAGTCACTTCATAAGAATCATACTTGGGAATTAGTAAAACCACCTAAGGGCCAGAAGATTGTTGGAAACAAATGGGTCTTCAAAAAAAAGGAAGGTATACCTGAGGTTGAAGCAGCTAGGTTCAAGGCACGTGTTGTTGCAAAGGGCTATTCTCAGAAAAAGGGTATCGACTTCAATGAAGTATTTTCACCCGTTGTGAAACATAGCTCTATACATGTATTGCTTGCTATGGTTGTGCTGTTTGACTTGGAATTAGAACAACTTGATGTCAAGACAGCTTTCTTACATGGTGAGCTTGAGGAACAAATTTACATGCATCAACCAGAGGGGTTTGTTATTTCAGGTAAGGAAGATCATGTTTGTTTATTGAAAAAATCATTATATGGTTTGAAGCAATCTCCTAGGCAGTGGTATAAGCGATTTGATTCTTTTATGATTGATCATGGTTACTCTAGGAGTGATTACGATAGTTGTGTTTATCATAAAAGGTTCTCTGATGGTTCAATTGTCTATTTGTTGCTATATGTTGATGACATGCTTATTGCTTCTAAGAATAAGTTTGAGATTCAGAAATTAAAGTCTCAACTTAGTGGTGAGTTTGAGATGAAAGATTTGGGTACAGCAAAGAAAATTTTGGGCATGGAAATGTACAGGAATAGACAAGCGGGCAAGCTTTATTTGTCTCAGAAAAGTTACATTGAAAAAGTACTTGAACGTTTTGGTATGAAAGAGTCTAAACCTGTAGGTACGCCACTAGCTGCACATTTCAGACTTTCTTTGGATTTGTCACCACAGTCAGAAGAAGAAGAGAAGTACATGTCTCAGGTTCCATATGCTAGTGCCGTTGGTAGTTTGATGTACGCTATGGTTTGTACTCGTCCAGATATTTCACATGCAGTTAGTGTTGTTAGTAGATACATGGGTAACTCTGGAAAGGGTCATTGGCAAGCAGTGAAATGAATACTTCGGTATTTGAGAGGCACTTCTAGCTTTGGTTTGGTATATGATGGGAGTTCTAATACTGGTTGCAGTATTATTGGTTATGTAGACTCCGATTATGCTGGAGATTTGGATAAGAGAAGATCTCTGACAGGTTATGTTTTCACTCTTTCTCATTGTGCCATTAGTTGGAAGGCTACTTTACAGTCTACAGTTGCTTTGTCCACTACAGAGGCAGAGTATATGGCAGCAGCAGAAGCAGTAAAAGAAGCCATCTGGCTTAGAGGTTTGGTTTGTGATTTGGGTTTACAGCAGGATACTTCTGTTGTATTTTGTGATAGTCAGAGTGCGATACACTTGACCAAGAATACCATGTTTCATGAGAGGACTAAACATATTGATGTCAGATATCATTTCGTTCGTGACATTGTGTCTCAGGGTACTATTATTATTAATAAGATAGCTACTGCAGAGAATCCAGCTGATATGTTAACCAAGCCAATTCCACTTAACAAGTTCAAGCATTGCTTGGGCTTGGTTGGTGTTTGTAGTAAGTGATCAGCCTTCGGGCTCTTTTGGACGACGGCCACTTGGTATTTTGAGGAATCCTAAATTTGAAGAATTTGGTTCCGTTTTGAGCCAAGGTGGAGATTTGTTATTTATGTGGCTTACAAAACGTAAATATCAAATAAAGGGTATATTTGTAAGTTCAAGGTTAATTACTCACACGAAACCCTAAGACATTATATATAAATCATATATATTAGTCTTTAAAGCCTGCCGCTTTAGTGAGAATTAAAAGGGAGAAGAAAAGAGTCCACACTACAACAAAACAGGGATTTAGGGACGGTTATAATTTAAAAAAAAACGGTGAACCGTCCCTAAAAAGGTGATTTTGGGACGGTTGCGCGAGAATTTCCGTAAAAGAGTTTTAGGGACGGTTATTAACCGTCCCGAAAAGTGTCATCTTTAGGGACGGTTAATAACCGTCCCGAAATGTTTTCTATATTTGTCCTCTACCAGTACGCAACAATTTTAATTCAGAACGAAAAAACCCTAACACGCCTAGAGCCCCCCTCGGCGCGCCTCCATTGCGATCGATTCCCACTAGCCTGTCGTTGCCAGCTCGCCGACGTCGTCCGTCGTCCTCCACGCCATAGACGGCTCGAGCAACTTACACCTCGTCCTCAGCAACGTCACAGCTCGTTCAATCTTCACGCAGCGCCGAACATACGTACACCTCGTCCTACAGCAGCTCCGCCTCCCACGCCGGCGCCCTCCACGGAAGCAGAACCCTCCACGGCAGCAGTTTCCACCCACGTACGGTTGCAGCCAGAGGCGGACCGTAGAAGGGGCCAGGGGGGGCTGAAGCCCCGGCTGATTTTTCCTTTTTTTTTTTTAACTTACCTCTGAAGATGAGAAGATAAAAACATGATGTAGAAGAATTTGAAAGAGAGCGATGTTGGCGATGGAGAAGGATTTTGATGCTAAGTTGATGATTCAGGGTGATTCTTCTTCTGATGCTAGGAATGTTCAGAGAACAAAGAGTTTCGCTTTTCGGGCTCCTCAGGAGAATTTCAACATTCAGGATTTTGAATTGGGCAAGATTTATGGCGTTGGTTCATACTCTAAGGTATGAGCTTTTCCTTCTTTCCTTCATTGTAAATTATCTGTTGGGTGGCTTATATTGTCTTGCATTTATTGTTTCCCCTTTTTACTATCTGGTCTGGGTCTTGTTGGATTGGATTAAATTGTCTTTGTTACAGCTTTATTGGGTTGCATTGGCTAGTTGTGATGGAACGTTCCATCTGATTTTTAATTTATTCCTCTTCTTTTCTTTTTTTTCAATCGTCTTTTGTTTCCAAAATATGTTTGGTACATGGTGGCTTACACTTCTGTAAAATGGGAAGTTCTCTGCTTTGATGAATTAGTCCTGTTCAATGCGAAAAATATTGTGATAGAATCGGCATTTGCATTCTTTGGAAACGGCTTCTGACCCCCAAAATATTAATATGAATTGAATTCTAAAAGTGAGATTTTTTTTTTTATCTTGGAAAGGTTGTGAGGGCTAAGAAGAAGGACACAGGAATGATATATGCATTGAAAATCATGAACAAGAAGTTCATAACCAAAGAAAATAAAACTGCATATGTGAAGTTGGAACGAATTGTTCTTGATCAGCTGGATCATCCGGGAATTATTCAGCTATTTTTCCTCTTCTTTCAAATGTTTTTTCTAGCTTTTCTTACATCATATAAGATGATTAGTCCCTTGTACCTGGACAATGCACCTTTGAGACTTATTCTCAGAGAACATACTTCAGATTGTTGTTTTGTTGCTTTGGCCTTTAACTCTCTACTCACATATTTCTTTTCTTCTCCAAACTCATCATATATTTTATCACAAACATTAATTTTCTTTTTAATTTAAGATTCACGTGCACTGTTCTGCTAAATAAGTTATATCCATTCCCCAAATTAAGTTAAATGAAATTCTTTTGGGAGTATAAAAATGACTGGTTTAGCATAGTAGCAGTTTATGAAACTTTTCATGTATCAGTAGAGCATCTGTTCATGCAATTGGGCTTTTATTGTGCTCCACCTACTACTAGTTTGATTATCTGCAGAAAGGTCGTTTGTCTGAAGAAGAAGCTCGATTCTATGCAACCGATTCCATAACCAACACAACCTTAATAGCAGTGCACCTTTGACCACTGTTGCAAATTTTGGATTGAGAAAACAAAGATAATTCATGTTTTACGTTTCTCTGCTTCTCTGCTTCTTCTCTGCTTCGCCAGTCGCCAGTCGCCAGCCTCCAACAGCCCAGCGCCAGCCCCCCCTAAAATTTTTTTCTGGGTCCGCCCCTGGTTGCAGCAAATCAGGTATTAATTCTTAAATTTTTTTTCCTTGAGTAATACACGTACAACACAAAATAATACATTAACAACATATTTTGAATGATTAATCTTTACCTCAATACGTCTGTAACAAAAGCATAATTTACATAATTTCAAGGGACTTTACTAGCTACTACAATTAAAAAACGAATTTTGCTGCTTATATTTAAAGCAAGTTACTTATTGAATGAGGCAGCCTTCTTTTAATATGATTGATAAAGATATAATATTGAATGGGATTAAGATTAAAAAATTTGAAAATTTGGGAACCTAATGTGCATCTATATAAAGTTTGGGATTAATATAATAATTTAGAGTTAAAAATAGGGAAAATGACGAACTCATTTTGAATTTTTATTAAATCATTGTATTTCTTAATATTTTCAAGTAATGACTTGTAATAAAATTTATTATGAATATACATTTTTTTAAGTTTTATATATGGTCTTTAATTTTTTTCATTGAAATTCAAGTTACATCTCATTTAAAAAAAAAAAAAAATTACAAGGTTTAATAAATGACATCTTTAAAAGTTAAAAAGAATAAAATATATCAAATATGTTAACAGACAAATGTGTCAATAAATCAAACATTACAAATTTGGATGCAACAAGTGCATTTAAAAGAAGAATGTTAAGAATTGTGGTATGCAAAATATGTCTCTTGAATGAGACATGTGCTACCAACGTGTCAAATCTCAATTAATTTAAGCATCGTTTAATATATGTAAATGTAAAATAAATGTTTATATATATCTCAATTAACTTATGAAACGTGACTTCAATATTTTTAATATATCTAATTCATAATCTGTTCATAGGTTCCAATGCAACCTAATGATATTGAATGTGGATTTTATGTTATGCGATACATGAGGGACATTATATTTAATCCAAGGAGAGATCGTCAAGAGTTGGTAAGTATTAACTATATTTTCCATATGTACATTTTATTCAATTCAAGATTTTAAATATGTAATTATTTTCTGATTTGAATGTTATATATTTATTTATATAGTTTGCAGGAAAAAAAACGTATACAAGAGAAGATATTGATGTTTGCCGACATGAATGGTGTACGTTTATCATTAACAGAATAGGTAGAACTTGAAATTGTTTATATATAATTTATATTAGGACAGTTATATGAGATATTTAGTTGAGAATTAGACCAAATTTTGTAATTAATTACTACTTGTTAGTAATTAACTAACTAGGTCTGTTATATGTTTAGTTTAATGTATATATTAGAGAATTCTTAATTCCAATTATTTTGTGACTAATCACTAATTATATTGTAATTATTAATTAATTAGTAATATGTAAACAGTAATATTGTCGTTCTTGTGATTTTGAATATATTTATTCTTTCAGCATTTTACAGGTATAATTTTGAATATATATAAGATCTGCATAATATTGAAATTAAAAAAAAAAAAAAAACATTTAGGGACGGTTATTAACCGTCCCCAAAAACCTCAAACAAAAGTTTTTAGGGACGGTTGTTACACTTTTAGGGACGGTTACATTTTACTTTTAGGGACGGTTATGTCACTTTTTGGGACGCCCTCATACGGGACGGTTACGACCCGAAACGTAACCGTCCCTAAATG